>CALNVZ010002978.1:53645-56145 GCA_940671915.1 Paracentrotus lividus
CACACCTACCCCCCCCCCCCCCCGCGGACTATCGGACCCGCGGTCTAACGGACCCGCGGACTATCGGACCCGCGGACTATAGGACCGCGGACTAACGGACCCCGACTAAACGACCCGCGGACTATCGGACCCGCGGACTATCGGACCCGCGGGACTATCGGACCCGCGGACTAACGGACCCCCGCAACCTCAATCGCGCAATGACCCCTCATCACCACTACCACGGGGGGGGGGGTGATGCTTGTTACTCTGAAGGTTCGTTTTTCCGAAAAATAGAATGAGGTTCGTTATTCCGAAAATAGAGAAAGGTTCGTTAGTTCGAAAATAGAAAAAGGTTTCGTTATTCCGAAAAAAGTAAAGGTTCGTTATTCCGAATTTTTGTTATATCCAAAAATAGAAAAGGTTCGTTATTCCGAAAATAGATAAGGTTCTTTTTTTCCGAAAATAGAAAAGGTTCGTTAGTCCGAAAATAGAAAAAGGTTTCCTTATTCCGAAAAAAGTAAAGGTTCGTTATTCTGAATTTTTGTTATATCAAAAAAGGTTCGTTATTCCGAATTTTTGTTATATCCAAAAATAGAAAAGGTTCGTTATTCCGAAAATAGATAAGGTTCTTTTTTTTCCGAAAATAGAATGAGGTTCGTTATTCCGAAAATGAAATATACTTATTTTAGTAACAAAAAAGGTGTGGCAATACAAAAATGATGGAAAATTATGCTATAAAAGACTCAGCGGAGGACCGATACATGTGTATTTTCGGGGCAAAGCATGTGTTGCATCAAGAAGTGGTGTGGATCAAGCATCTTGATTTTGATTTTATCTAAGCTATTGTAACTGCCAGAGCAAATGGATTAAGAATGTTGGGGACTGTGTGTTAGTCACCCGTGAATAACCTCCAGATAGGGGGATTTTTTTTTTTTGGGGGGGGGAGGGGTCGTCATTATTTAACAGCTTCTGCTGTTCAATTTTGATTTTTTGCAGAATCTATTTCACAAAATTATCAATGGCAACTTCGACAAATAAAGAATTAGTTTCGCTACAAAAATCGGGCTGTTCTCACGCCATAACTAAATAATTAATTCCGCAATATTGTATCCGTTCCGCATTTTATTTATGAAAGAAATTATTTAACAACATTATGAGCGAAATTTATTCTTTATCGGAAGATACTTTTTAGACATAACCTTATTTCATTTTCGTAATAACGGACCTTCGGAATAACGAACCTTTTTCTTTTTTTCGGACTAACAAACCTTTTCTATTTTCGGAATAACGAACCTTTTCTATTTTTTTAAATAACAAAAATTCGGAATAACGAACCTTTTTTTCGGACTAACGAACCTTTTTCTATTTTCGGACTAACGAACCTTTTCTATTTTCGGACTAACGAACTTTTTTCTATTTTCGGAATAACGAACTTCAGAGTAGAAAACATGCACCCGCCCCCCCCCGCGGACTAACGGACCCGCGACTATCGGACCGCGGACTAAACGGACCCGCGACTATCGGACCCGCGGCTATCGGACCCGCGGACTATCGGCTGTAGCCGTATGTCTTTACGCTTGGATGAACACGAACGCATTGCTTGCGAACATGTCAATTTTGAATTGTGCCAGAATGGGAGTAAAATCAAAACAACAAAAAGCTAGAGAAAGGCAACTTCATCCTGACTAAAATAGCATAACTTGTTAACGAACATGTCCTTCGCTTAATAACTAGGCAGTGGTGTTGTTACACATATTGACTACATTTTGCATGAAAATTAGATTGACTCGTGACGTAATGCACGAATGAGTACACATTAAAGAGCAAATTGCCACTAACAGACCTAAAAAGGCCTCCTAATACATTTTAAAAGTGATTATTTTGTCTTTGACGTGCGCTCACTCATGCCTGACTCTACAGATCTATCTCATTTTCATACAAAATGTAGTCAATATGTGTACCAACATCCCTGCCAAGTTATTAAGCAGAAGACATTTTCGTTAAAAAGTTATGCTATTTTAATTAGGATGAAGTTGCTTTTTTCTAGTTTTTTGTTGTTTTGATTTGACTTCCATTCTGGCACAATTCGAAATTGACATGTTCGCATACAATGCGTTGTGTTCGTCCAAGCGTAAAGACATACCACACAAAAATGGTACCAGAAGATGCGGGAGGAGTTACTCTTTCAGAATATGTAAAATAATTTCGTGTTTATAAATTGGTTTTCTTTTTATTGACATTTTTCTAGGTGTAAAGTTTTTTTTACTCACTCGGTATGTGCATTATGATTTAGTATATGTGCATTATTATTATTATTATATTATTGTGCATTCTATACCCTACTGAATTGGTATAAAATTTGGAGCTCAAAATTTGAGTTAATTGTGCATTATGATGTAGTATCCGCGAGCGCGAAGCGCGAGCCGAAAAGTTGTTGGTTTAAAAGATATATTGAATAAATATAGGGGCACTTTCTAGTATTCTTATTCTCATTCAAATTATTTAGAGTATTAAAGTA
>CALNVZ010002978.1:61145-67091 GCA_940671915.1 Paracentrotus lividus
CGCAGATTGAGAAGTTTAAAACCAACATCGTGTCTGTATGCTTAGACTATGTCTGGGGGTCTTCCCACGAGTCCTCGTCCCACGAGTCCTACGTCCCACGAGACCTCGGTCCCATGAGTCCTACGTCCCACGAGGCCGAATATTTTCCACGAGTCCTACGTCCCACGAGACCTACGTCCCACGAGTCCTACGTCCCACGAGGCCGAGTATTTTTTCCCGAGTCCTAACGTCCCACGAGTCTACGTCCCACGAGAGACCTACGTCCACGAGTCCCTACGTCCCACGATGACCTACGTCCCACGAGTCCTACGTCCCACGAGGCCGAGTATTTTCCCACGAGTCCTACGTCCACGAGTCCTACGTCCCACGAGACCTACATCCCACGAGTCCTACGTCCCACGAGTCTCGGTCCCACGAGGCCGATTTTTCTCATATCGCATATTTTATATCATTATGATGTTGGCTGCGTCAAAAATTGACTAAATTTATGATGGAAATGTCTCAAATTTATACTAAATTCATGATCTTGTAAGTTTTGATTAGTCAACGGGCATTGGGTTGCTGCAGGGTTTTGTAAATCGGGGAAATATTATGATTTATACTTGAGTAGCATCATGCTATTCTGAGGGGGGTCCCACGGGCAAAGGATGAAGGAAATAGAGAAGAGAGAGAGAGAGAGAAGGAAGGAAAGGGGGAAAAGGGGGGAAGGAAAGAAGAGCCGGAGAGAGAGAGAGGAAGGAAGGAAAGGGGAGAAAGGGGGGGGGGAAGGAAAGAAGAGGGAGAGAGAGAGAGAGAGAGAGGAATAAACATGATTTAAAAATAAATAAAAAATTATACGTGGCGCAAAATTGACGTATATTTAGGGGTTCAAATTAAACGCTGGTTAGGGGGCGCCAATTTAATCCAAAATCCTGGGGCATCAAATTAACCTTAAAATAAAGGTACCAGAAACTGAGGGGTGCCAAATTGATTTAAAAATTAGGGGTACCACATCGACTGTATGTAGGGGCGCTAAATCGATCTTCAACATAGGCCGCTAAACTGATCTAAAACTTAGGGCAACAAATTGATCTTAACTTAGGGTGGGGGGGTATTGGTTTGGACAGACGTGTATCCAATCAGATATGATTATTTACGTCTGGGACGCGACCTTTAACGTCACTATCCGAGAGACGTGACTGGGTTTCGACGCAGGGTCCACTCCATGTCAATTTGTAGGCTGATCATAGAGCACATGAGGGGGTACTTGATGGGGCGGCGGTAATTTTAATTTGATTTTTGAATGGGCAGGGGAGGCGGGGGGGGGTTAAGAGAAACCCCATGAGCAGTGTGTTCTGAGTAGGGTTGGAATATATGTTTATTATGAACAAAAAATTGGGCGTTTAAAATCTGAAACAAGGTGAGTGAGTTTTCTGATTTTTATTGGATAAGTTTTCAAACACCCCTCCCCCCCCCGACGCCCAAGATTATAACAAAATTGGGATGTGTTAAGGTTCACATACGCAAGGCGTCACTGCAATGTTGCAGTTTAAAAACAAATGATGAATTTACATACATAGATACGGGAGGGGCTTGAAGGTGCCCGCCCTCGTAAAAATAGAAGCCCCCCCCCCCCGCACGACAAATAAATGTGCCTTTTTTCCATCCCGCATGAAATGTTTTATTGAAATTTTCTTCTGAACTTATTAGGGTTTGTTGTGTTTTGGTGTCAGACAGTCATAGATCCAGGGGAAAGGGGGCCGCCCCTGAAATACAAAAAAAAAAAAACAATGAAAAAGTGCCCTAGAATGGGTATACCACCGCCACCCCCACATGTAACCACATGTAACCAAAATGTTTTAGTAGGGTACACGCAGTTTGATGAAAAGGAATACATTAGAAAAGTGCCATACATTATTTTGTGCTTCACTTTATTCTGTTTTTAACACACTGTGATGTTCATACCTTTGTTTTCAAGAGGCAATAGCCATATCTTTATGGCAACGAGTCTAGACTAGTTCGCGATTTGAGTCTCGAGAGTCGTGAGATGTCTCCTGAGTCTCCGGAGAGGTCGGGATATTGATTTAAAAGTCTTTCCAGTAGCTAGCTGCAAGCAACCTGACATCGCCATTACTCTTTTGTCTACTACTATACACAAAATCGGTCGCAACTAGTTCCGCGACCCCAGTCTCTGTAGGCTTGCAGATGTCGCGTGACATCTTCTGGGTCTCCAGGGAATCGCCCCCCAAAAATCAAACATCTCTGGCATTTTTTCAAAGTCTGTTAATTGATTTTTGGGGCAGATTTGAGGGGTTGTGCAGAATTTACTCAGCAAAATATACAAAGGCGAGCGCGAAGCGCGAGCGGAAATGTTTGAGGTTAAATGAACCAATCTTGCATAATAAAAAAAAACAAAATACTGCATGATTACCAATGAATTTAACAAACATGCCGTACCAGTAGGCCTAGGGTATGTGCCAAATTTTTATTTCATTTAATCCTATAAGGCCTATTTAATTCTAAGCGAGCAAGACGCGCAAGCTAAAAAAACAAAACAAACAAACAAAACACAAAACAAAACAAAACAAAACAAACAAAACAAAAAAAACAACCAATTTGGGGCCTGAGCCGATTTCGTCTCACAAATCTAAATACCATGCGAGCAGAAAGTTTTTAGGCTAAATGAACAGAATCTTGCAATATAAGAATCATGATAAATGCTCAATTATTAACGAAGGTTAACAAAACAACACGTGGACCCAGGGAATGGATGGGGAGGGGAGGGTTAATTCTGCAGAATATAGTCAGGCGCAGATCAGGAAAATCGAATTGAAACTCATAAAGCGGCTTATTATGTTTACGCATGGGTTACGCCCTGTAAGTTCATGTGTGACTCTGGTCTGCGTCCGCTACTGTTATAGCGAGAACTGCATACACCTCTAGTAGATAAAAGTAATTTAAGCTAATTTATTTTATGTCAATGATTTGTGTACTCTGCAATTTTTTTGCAATTATAAGTATAAATACAATTATAGGCTTAAACATACATTAAAATATAATAAAAAGCAAATAATGGAGACTATGCATTTACGCCAAGTTTTAATTCATTTCTTCTCCATTTTTTTAAGGACCTCCGTCTTCGTAGGAGTATATTTCAATTTATTCCTGATGACGAGGTCCGTCGAAAATTTGACATGAAATGAATAAAGAACTTGGCGTAAATGCATTATCCCGACTATTTGCTTTTGTTTGATGACTGCCAAAAGTGAAACTTATGTTGCTTAAAGATATAATAGATAATATAAATAATTAATTGGATTTTAATAATGAAATAATATTAATAAATAATAAAAATAATAACAATAATAAGCACGAGCGAAAATTGTTAGAGTTCCGTGGACATGATGGAGAAACACGAGTGTGGAAAGCCCATTTCAGCTTTAAAAAAAATACATATCACCCGCGTAAATTCGGAAGGGGTGATTGTACATGCCATCCCCCATCTTTTTAATTGAGGATGCACCCCCCCCCCGGTGTCTACGCCCCTGTTCGGGATTCATGAATTATGATCTCTCAAATTCGAGATTAGATTTAAATGTAAATCATTTGATAAATATGTATTAGGATTTCTCAAGGATGTAAATCTTAATTTTCATGTAAAACCAAAGAACTACATTCATTTAAAAATATATCCGCAACTAATGGTGGAAGCTAATTCGCGGAGATGGATTTGAGACGGAATTGGGACTACTTTTAGACTTGTTAGACGAGTTGTGAGACGGTTTGAAACTTGTCGCGGAGACGTCTCCGATACTCTTTTTCCGTCGCGGAGAAGCCTCCTATAATTTTTTTTTTTTTTAATTATTTTTTATTATTGTCGCGGCGACGTCTCTGCGACGCAGAGGCGGATCGGGGGTGGGGGGGGGGGGGGACGCGCCCTATAATTTGAAAACCACTCATTGACCGTACATTTTTAAACCGAAAATTTTGGAGCCCCCCCCCCCCTCCAGTAATCCTGGACCCGTCACTACTGAGAAGGATTAGGACGTCTTTAGACATAGTCCCAAATCAGTCTCAAACCGCCTCCGCGAAATGAGATGCCACCATTATTCGCCAATGCTAGTGCCTATGGTATTAACCACAACTAAATAATTCATGTTGTATAATTCAGCTTACAAAATGTTTCATTGATGTTGAAAAACATTCTGATAAAAGAAAATACGATATGAGAAAAATCGGCCTCGTGGGACGTAGGACTCGTGGAAAATACTCGGCCTCGTGGGACGTAGGTCTCGTGGGACGTAGGACTCGTGGGACCGAGGCCTCGTGGGACCGAGGACTCGTGGACGTAGGACTCGTGGAAATACTCAGCCTCGTGGGAGTAGGACTCGTGGGACGTAGGTCTCGTGGACGTAGGACTCGTGGGACGTAGACTCGTGGACGTAGGTCTCGTGGGACGTAGGACTCGTGGGAAAAATACTCGGCCTCGTGGGACGTAGGACTCGTGGGACGTAGGTCTCGTGGGACGTAGGACTCGTGGGAAAATATTCGGCCTCGTGGGACGTAGGACTCGTGGACCGAGGGTCTCGTGGGACGTAGGACTCGTGGGACCAGGACTCGTGGACCCTCCCCTATGTCTGTATACTGTAATTTGCCAATGCATGCGATTTGGTCGATTTTCTCCTCCTCACCCCCCCCCCCCCTTCTCTCTTCTCTCTCTCTCTCTCTCTCTCTACCTCCTTGGTTCGTTTAGGTTGCTTTCTGATCGAATCGTATCCTAAAGAAATAACTCTTTCAATTTAGTCTTTGAGAAAGTGGTGTAGGCTGAAACATTTAAACAACTTTTATTAAGTCATGTATAATTAGTCATTGCTTACAAATTCCATTCAGCTTGAGCGTTGATCGAAAATCTAGAAATAAGGAGGGGGCAGCCCAACAATTAAACGAAATAAGTGGGTTGCAGCAAAATATTTGGGATGCAAGATTGTCGCACCCCCTCAGGATCCACCAATGAGTTTGATACAGTAAGTTATTCTCATATATCGTTTAGGACTTCAGATCTGCTTGATAATATAGTGTGTTGAGGAATTTAAAAAAGAGATATTTTTGTGTTTATATATAAATGAAAACAAGAGGAGATGGGCGTTGCTGTAAAAACACTCTATTTTGTCAAGCTTTCGGCTAAGCCTTCTTCAAGGCTATTAACAAAAACCAAACAAAAATATGAATAGTACCAAGGAACAATTTCTTTTTACATAATTATAACAAATGTATATATATATATATATATATATATATATATATATATATATATATATATATATATATAGATAGATAGATAAGTCTACGTAACCACACCTATATACTTATATATCACATTCACACTATTAAATTCTTAAACATATCAAATCAAAGCAGAAAATAAAATGAAGATAATTAATTTACCAGAGTTTCTGTACTTGTTGTGTTACTGTGTAGTGTTGATTAATGTATTAAAGAGAGTGTGAGGTCACGTGACAAGAGCGCTAGGAGTGACGAGGCGTGACAAGAGTTGTCTCGACCAAAACCGGGTGAATAGATGAAGAGTATTAGGATCTATTCAGTGTGTGGATTATTTTTAAAGTGTATATAGTTAAAGAAAACTACTAATCCATATGATTAAAGTATGAGTGCAATAAAACCAGGTATCAAGTTTATGATAATTGTGTCTTTATGAACAATAATCGTTATTCTGTATCTATATTGATATAGCACATAATAACAACAATAGTTTACACTTATAATGAAAATATAACTGTGCGATGTACATTGTTATAAAGACTAATAATACGTGTATGAGTACAGTGTATTCCACATTACAATATAATTGGATATCAACAATAAATTTTTATTCCGTATCTACATCGATATAGCACATAATGACAACATAATAACAAAATATTAACACTTATAATGAGAATATAAGTA
>CALNVZ010002978.1:81098-110862 GCA_940671915.1 Paracentrotus lividus
AATATTCGGCCTCGTGGGACGTAGGACTCATGGGACCGAGGTCTCGTGGGACGTAGGACTCGTGGGACCGAGGACTCGTGGGAAGACCCCCAGACATAGTCTAAGCATACAGACACGATGTTGGTTTTAAACTTCTCAATCTGCGTTATTATAGGTCCAATAACAATTATCGACTTTGATAACAAATTTTGAAACACATTTATTAAATTGAAAGGACTGGTTAGGGTCAACAACTAATAAACCAATATTTTCAAATGGGCTATAAATAATAGAAGCCTAATAGGAGTCTCAATTTCCTTGCAAATAAAAGACTAGTTGATTGAGAGAAGAGAGTCACTCTCAAGAATACTTCATTAATCTTCAGTCGCCATCCTACGTTTTAAAAATTCGCCCCGACCCCAGCTCAAGTTCGGAGTGATGCCCATGAATGCCGGTCGCTCCTAGCTATAGGCTTAAATATATCGTCGATATAGGGCGGAGTCTCCCCACTCTTGATCTTAAATTATGTAGAAAAAAGAAATGACAAAGAAAGAAGAAAGAATTAGAGGATTAAACGAATGTTTTGACTACTTGGTGTCATGTTAGAAATGAGAATAAATATATATACTGAGAATAAAAAAGATAGCAACCCTAGCGTCAAATTGTATACCTGAGCCAATCGTGGGAGAATGCATTTAAATAGAGAACAACTGTTGAGTTGTTTACAAATTTGCCGACTAATCAAAGCGCCGCGTAATCTACATAAATATGTCATACGCGCGCATGTCGGCAATAGAAACGCGGTCTCTTTTGTTCTTCAACATCAAAGCGCAACACACTTTCCCACGCGTAAACTTAAAACTTGCATCTGATCTGCGGAAGAATTGTCGGTCTGAAATAAAATCATTCTCATCATGGACTCCGTTCGAGAAGCAATGTTTTTCCCTATACTCCCACCCCTCCATTCTTCGACGATTGTTTGGAAATTGTTTGGTTCCCTTCTATATATATTGCCAGATTGCACGAAAGATTTTGCATGAGACTGGAGTAGAGGGGGCGCGCCCCCGAGTCTCCTCCGGTCACATTCGTCTATGATTTTTGATAACCGCTCGGTTATCAAAATATAAAAAAGGGGTCAAGTATGTGTGTCTGTGTCCAACTACAAGCGTCCGTGGTTCACGGCTCAAAAATCAACAAAAATGCTAATTTTCTATTTAAGGCTGGTTAAATATTGTTGGACGGAGCTTCTAAACTTCTATGCAATTGTGAATTTATTCAGAATAGAAAACATGCTATTTCTCTTAATTCAATTGTTCTATAATGCTTGGGGGGTTCTAGAATTATGAACTTCAAAATCAACAAAAATGCAAGCTCTCCTCTGTTTCTCGTATTATATTTGGGAAAGGCGCGATACAAATATTGGGTATTATTATTATTTTTATAGGATTTCCCACTCAGTTTCGGAAGTTCGTCACTCCATTTGATAATCAGTTCATTCAAATTCCCAAAATATTTCTACAGCGTCAAATTCATCATTCAAATTCCAACTTAGTTCCTTCGATTTGGTATTAAAAGCCTTCAAATCAAAATCCCCCTCAAAAGCGATCAAGTTAGTAAATCGGCTGGAATGCGTGCTTTCCCGCATTCAAATCCGCGCTGAGGCAATCAACTTTGACATTGGTTAAACCAAGTTGTATTTGGCAAATTTAAACTCTCGGTTACTTTTGGATTAAGCATTTATTAAAAGATAGCGATTTCTTTTTCTGAAGCTCTATATCTATTCCATTAGAATAAATAAATAAATAAAATTGAATAAAACTAAAATTTCCTTTTTATTGAGCTTTACATCATTTAAAAAATTTCTTTACTGTTGAGAGTTGTAATGAAACGACTATTCTTTTTTTTTTTAAAGCTCTGGTTAATTACTGTAGAATAAAATGTAAAAATATCACTATGGCGCCCCCAAGTTTAAGGTTAATCTGGCGCCCCTTAGCTTCAGGTCGATTTGCCTCCCTAAATGTAAGGTCGATTTGGCGCCCCTGAATCTAACATCGCATTAACGCCAATAATTGTGTCACCCCTAAGTTTAATGTCAACTTTGCGCCCCCTTAGCTTCAGGTCGATTTGGTGCCCCAAAATTTTCAGGTCACTTTGACGCCCCTGGGTTTTAGATCAATAATTTTGCACACCTATTCATGTATTTTAAGATCAAAGTGGCGCCAAACTAAATTTAAGATTCTTTATGTTTTAGGTCAACTTGGAGCCCCCTAAGCTAAAGATCAATGTGGCGCCCCTAAATTCAAGATCAATTTTGCGCCCCCTAAATTTAAGATCGAAGCGGCCCCCTTAATTTAAGATTAGTATGGCGCCCCTAAGTTTAAGGTTTATTTGGCGGTCAGTAAGTTTAAAGTTGTTTTGGCGCCCCCTAAATTTAAGATAGAATTGGCGACCATAATGACGCCCTGTTTCCCTTTCTTTCTTCCCCTTTTCCCCACTTTTTTCCCTTTCTCTTTATTTATTTTTTTTTTTTAATTATTTCATTTTTTTCTCTTTCTCCTTTTTTGGGCGCCCCCTTACCGTCTAATCCCCCTCAATAAAATACGTGCATGAATTCATTTGTTATGTGGAAGAGTTTTTATGTGTTGATTATGTAATTATGCAAGATAAAGTGTTACACGAGTAAAAAAAAAGAAAATGAAGTGAAAATGAAATCATTTCATGAACTAATTAATTGGAAAAATATATCTCATACACACTGTAATATAAGGTATATACTCATTCAAAATTGGGGCTAATAGCAACTCGCAAACATTTGATGAAAACAAATTATTTGATTAAAAACAAAAACATTTCCTGCAGCTACAAATTCAAGCCCTAATTTGAATGTTAATTACTGTAAGTTGAAAACTCGGAATGAATTTAAATGCTGCTTATGGCGGTATTGCGCAATCATAACAGCGTCTCTGCTAATTTGAATTACTGTTTTACGTATATAGTGCACTTTATCGGAATTTGAACAAGTGAAACATGCAATTGATTACTGGAAAATGGGATCTGATCTCCGGAAATACGACAGAAAGCTAAATCGTCCTAACTTGAATGAACCGATTATCAAATGGAGCGACGAACTTCCGAAACTGACTGGGAAATCCCATATTATTATTATTATTATTATTATTATTATTATTATTATTATTATTATTATTATTATTATTGTTATTATTATTATTATTATTATTATTATTTATTATTATATTATTAATTAATGATATATATTGATAATTATATTGTATTATTTCAGTGAACTATTTTCACTAAAAACGACTGGCTTCATGAAAACTACTAAACACGCTTTCGAGAAAGCCCCCCCCCCCGGTGTCTCACCGAATTGGTGCGTTACTTTCACCTCCCCTCCCTTCAACCCACCCTTTCAAAAGAAAAGCCCCCCCCCCCTGTGTTACGAAAGGGTACGGCCATCCCCGCTCCATCACGCGTTGAACGTAGACCGATCTTGGAACGCCCCCAAATCTAAGCTTAACGTAGGGGCGTCAAATCTGACCGAGGAATAGGATGCCAAATTTTATCTTAAACTTGGGGCTCAAACTTTATCCTGAAGTTCAGGAGGTGTGCCGAATTTACCTGAAACTAAGGGTCAACAACTTGGTATTTGACATATGGTCTCTAAAATTTTGAAATTCCTCCTGGTCTGTATGATAGCAAAATTTTTGGCTCGCAGAGACGTCTCCGCGACAAATTATTTTTAAAAATCCGTCTCCAAAATTCAGGAGACGTCTCGGAGACGTCTCTTATACTTTTTATCCGTCGCGGAGACGATTTTTTTTTTTATTCTGTCGCGGAGACGTCTCTGCGAAGTGACATAGTACCCTAAGCTTCTCAAAGAAAAGATAATCATTGACTTGATAATATACCTCTTTAAGCATGGATTACCCTTTCTTCAAAACAAAAGAATTTCCCGCTCCATTTCAAATATAGCGAGCATACATACATAGGCCTACATACAACATGTACAAATACACACAGAGAGAATGGAAACAAATTCCACCATTCTTGAAAGGTCCATATTATTTATAATTATTTGAGACATGTAGGGATTTCAAGGAGTGAATATTGTTAATGAACATTGAGGTTTAATTGTTAATGTGTATGGCTCTGTAAACAGTTGAATATTTAAATAGTGGAAAATTTATACTTAATCCCTTCCCATAATATTACAACTATTGCCCCTCCCGAAAAAGAAGAAGAAGAAGAAGAAAATAAATAGAAATAAGAAAAAGATTGATGCGCATGCACCTAACGTGAGAAAATTTTGCGCATGCATGTAGCGTGATGTCTTAATCAAATGCAACATTTCATTGCTTTTGGCCGAAAATATGGACACTTCACAAATGTGAAAGAGAAAATCCGTGGAGCTATTTAGGAGAAGAGAATAAATTACAAACAGATAAATTATTATATATTATATATTTAATATATATATCTATCTTTTATGTTTTATATTGTTAGAAAAAAAGTAAACTGCAGCAGCAGGTCAACCACTTAAAATTATGACAATGCTTTTGTGATATCAGAGCAAGTTTCGATGAGAAAAAACACAAAAACAAACAAAACAAAAAACAAAACAAAAACAACAAAACAAAACGAGCAAACAAAACACCCCCCCCAAAAAAAAAACAAACAAACAAACAAACAAACAAACAAAAACAAAACAAAACAAACAAACAACAACACAACAAAAAAACAAACAAAACAAATACAAACAAAAAAAACAAACGATTAAAAAAAGCCTGGTCGTATCATTATTGGGGGAGTAACGATCCGGATCATAATTATAGTCAATTAAGCCTAGGTTACACCAGAACCGAATCAGCTGCGAATCCACCCGAATGCACTATTCGGGAGTATTCTGTTCTCCCTCCCAGAACGAGCGAAAATTCGGGAGGGATTCTAGAACATTCATGGAGGGATTCGGCTCCTTTTGAAATGTTCAAAACCAGCCGAATACCCTCAAAAATACTCTAGAATGTGACCCCGCAAAGTGAGATACCACCTGTAGGGATCATTATGTGCCTTTAAGGTAAATACTTTATTCAGAGGGAATAAAACCATTGTCCTTTTCAGCTGAAAATTTCCAAGCCTGTTAATTGTTCCCATCCCAGGCCACTGAATTGTTAATGAATAGGACGTGATATTTAAAAGTTCATGACAAGCGACAATGCACAACACTCGGTACTCAAAGGATGAAGCGGCTACAAACAAAGAGATTGTTGCGTCATTATTTCAATGGATTTCCGGTTTTATCTTGTGCGTTCCGGTGCACTAGAAACTTCCAACCATACGGAAGTTGTACACGTTTGGAAGTTTTTTTTTTTTTTTTCGTGCTGGGAGTTTTTTCTCGTCTAAAATCAATAGTAGAATAAGGGCCATAGAAGTTAAACATAAAACTAAGCCAATTTTTCGAAGTAAATGACAAATGCTGCCTGACTAATGGAAGACTGCAATGTTATAAGGGTCAATTTTGAAATAGTTATTTATTTTCATTGTAATTCATGTAATTAAAGTATTTTCATTGAAATTGATGTAATTCAAGTATTTGCATTGTAGGGGAGACCGGGGACAATTGTAACAGTTTTTTTTTTCTTCAAAATTTGACTCATCAACTTTATTATAGCTAAATATTTGCTTAAAACTAAATAAAACTAAATATGTATATCTTAGCTTGACATATGAATAGGTTTAGGTTAAGTAAAAATATTTATTTTGAAGCCATTATCATTTCAAAACAAGAGGTTGAGTGTTACAATTGCTCCTGAACCCGGGGCAATTATAACACATGAAATTTTAACACTTTGTTTCTCTTTATCAAAGCTATGCACTTGACAGATCCAAGATTTAAACAACATTAACCATATAAGCTAATTATATAAAAACATGACAATGCTTGACTCAAGTTATATTATATTTTCCATTTGCTATATGCATGGCAGGGGGTTGCTGCGCCAGTTTACGTGTTGTGTACGGGCTATGACAGCGCGCTGGATCGTCCCACGGCTAGGTATGGGGCAAAGGTACTTGGTTAGCAGTGTTGTTACTATTGCCCCTGAGGTGGGCGACCATATTTGGAGAGACTTTTCTCTATCTTAGCTTGGGTATTCATCTTTGAAACTTTAGCAAAATACATGCTTTTCTAAATAAATAAAAATGCCAGCCATACATGTAGCTCAATCACATATTTGTCCTGAAGAAAAAACATTGGGTAGTGGTAGATATCACTTTCCTGCTAAAAAAAGAAGGTTCAACGAACCGTTAAATCTGTTTAGGACTCAAGCAGCATGTGAGCAATGAAAATGCACATGCTCTGTTGTACACAGGTTAATTTTGTATCGTGTTTCTGCTGGGGATGGAAGCCTCTGTTACAATTGCCCCGCGTTACAATTGTCCCCGGTCTCCACTATGGTCTTTAAAAAAAAATGTGAAGCTACACAAAACGGGAACTAAATTTTGTCATGCTTAATTATGTTAATACAAGACCGTCCAGGTAGAATTTCTCAGGAAACTCAAGCATACAGTGTATTTCGACTTGGATTTTCAAGACGAAGCGGACGACTCGTTGGTGACGATGGCATTGATACAGTCAACACTAGAATTGGATATCAAGTTTAGAACATCTTTTCTTGCTGCCAATAGTGAGTGTATGCCCATGATTATTCCTTCCACAATACCTCACAAAAAGCTGCTAAAATAGACATGACAAAACATTATTAAAATTAAACTGACTTTGCTTGTGATAAAATCTCAGGAAAATAGAAAAGCCAATTACAAACTTGTGAATGTTTTAATGAAGAATAGGTAACAAATATATTTTCAAAATTGTAAATAATTGCAAATCTAGATGTTTTCTAAATCTAAAGACTGAGTACAAACACGAACTGCCTTCTGTTGTATGCGCAACATTGTATGTTTATAAACATTATCATATTACTACTGCTCTACCAATCATACTTAGACATTATACAACAATAACAAAAATAATAATATACTAAAGATTTTGAAGCTAACATGCAAATATTACGATTGTTATTCTCGAACTGTTGGAGTCGAGCAATACACCTAAGAATGTTGTTTCTCACTTTCAAAAATGTTTAATAGCAATGCATGGAACTGAGTTCTAAAAAGTGAGGGAACTAAAATTGGGTCAAATCATACTCCGCACTTTACAGATGAAATAGCAGATGGATAAGAATTAATGTCAATCGTCGTCAAACTAATAATAGACAATACCTTGCATCAAATATCTTCGATAAATCCAAAAAATTCATTTTTTTTTTAAAGAAAGCGAATCAGTGTATTTCTCAAATAATGAAATGGCAGTGTAAATACATGTATGATATTCTGGTATATACCTTGTTCATATATATTTTGTAAAATTGTTTATTGTAATTGGCATCTTTATATCCCATATGATTGTTAAAATGTTGATGTTTTGCAGGGCCTCCTGGAAGTATTGCAATTAATGATGGAGTCACCCTTTTGAGAAAAAAAAAATCATCAAATCAAATCAATTATACATGAAATTGAGGAATTAATACAAATTTTCATTTATCAAAGGTGAGAGCAGTTTTTCGCCTCCTAGAATTACCGCACCTCTATCACAATCAGAAACAGGTTAATAATATTATTATTATTTAATAATTGTTGTTAAACTCTGCTAATTTAAACATAGTTAATTATGGTGTCAAAAGGTATATTAAGACTCACGGTGTTAAGTACATAAACGTCGCAGTAATCATGGTAATGCAAAGACGGCAAGACCTTTATAATTTCATTTTCGAGATGTTGTGTTCTTCATACAAATAATATTGACGTATCAATACAATTTTCATTTATCAAAGGTGACAGCGGTGTTTTACGGCGTAGTATTACTACATCTCAGCCAGAAACAGGTACGTGAAATCGTGTAAGGCGTCTTCTCCAATCAAAAGGCGTCAGTTTCCTGCGGCTTCCTGGAAAAGATTCGGCTTTCAGCTTTTGACATGTTTAACGTGTTTAAGCCGTATTCAGATTTCGGGATTCTATTCAAAAGCCGATAAATCGTCTTTTTGAACAAAAACCGCGGGAAACTGACGCCTTTTGATTGGTGAGAAGGCACCTAGAGGAGCTTTTATTAATATAAACAAAAACGGAGACACATTATAAACGTGATGTATCTTGCAACGTGCTGAAAGGGGAGAGGGTGGACTTGCATTCGTAAGGATCATTTGTATTTTAAAGTATCCCTTGATAAACTTGGTTACCTGTGCAATCGATTTTTTTTTTTCTTGCATCGGTGATAAGAAAGGCTCTGTGAAGCACAATTTTGTAATCATTAAGAAAAATGGCGAATATATCAATATCTCTGCCTCAGAAGAAGGAGTCATTCCCACTTCAATCATTTATCCAGAATTCCACCTATTTACGGTTGTCTGGGAGGGGTCTTCCAAACAAACATGAAGAGTGCATGATTTAAAATATAAACACCTGAATAGCTAATTAATATCATTCCTTCATTAATAAACAAAGAGACATTATTTATTTGATTATCAGATACTATTTTAACAATATCTGTGAACAAGCTAACAAATCTAAAGAAAAAGATGATATGCTCTCTATCAACAGTTAATTGCTTTTCTTATGACATTGATATCGGATTTATATTCAATATTACAACAAAATAGATTAGATAAGTAAAGAGCTTCTACTGTATCGACATTAATGTATAGCCTGATTATTACAATATCCATACAGGATTTGGAATGGGTTAAGTTGGTTTGTTATTTTAAATGACGAACTGATTAAAGAATATCTAGATCTTTTTTCGTTCATTTCCAGGACAGCATCAACCATCTGAAGGTCCAGACATATCTCGTCAAAACACTGGGCAAGCAGGAACTACCACTAGCTGGTGAGCTTAATTGTGACAAAGATGAGAAATAAACATATTCATATTTCGCAAGTGATGTCATTTATACAATATGGGTTGATACCAAAAATTGCATTTACACGAGCGAATTGCAACTCTGAGGTAGGTTGTTGGGTAGGCCTACAGAATAATTAAAAAATTCATTTAAAAAAAAATATAGATATATATGTATATATATATATATATATATATATATATATATATATATATATATTGGTACCATCACTTTCTAACGAGAAATTGAACAGTGTAGTACAAAAAGAACTCAAATCATATTTATTTCAAAATTATATTTTTTTTTGTGTGTTTTTTTTGTTTGCATAACTTTTATAGGTTTTCCCGGTCAATTTCATTGTTTTGTCAATCAATTGCATATTAGAGGTATTCATTTTCGGAAAAAACGCTGATGCATCGAAATGTTGCCATTCAAAATCGTATTCAGTCATCAAAATTAATGATTTTTGTGATCGATTTCGTATTTGCGCATTCTACTTCACATAATAAGCATATACATTCGGCAACAACTATTCAAATTCGTCTTCATCCTGTCGACATTCCATTCCGTATACTCAAATTCACAGTAATTTGAATGCACAAATATCTAAATTAATTATTTTTTTCAATGGCTAGCACGATCCCCGTACCGTTTGCGCGTATAGGCCCCCTACCATAATTTGCAGCGCGACTTGGTCGATAACTTAAGAGAGATTGCGCGTCTATATGCGCGGACGCGCAGTGCAGACAAATTCTTTCGTATACTGTTGATAGAATGGATCCCTGATTTTCAGATGAGCGTTTAGTTTAGCCCGATATACCCGTGTTCGTTAAAAACTGTATTTAAAGCAAGACGTCAGAGGCCGATCTTCTTCTATTTTGAAATCAAGAACAGCAAATCTGCAGTTAAATGTAAGTACACTGTCCGTCATAAAGGTGGAATATTTGTTTAACGCTCTAGCAACATGATTTTGCTCCGGCTTTAATTTCTTGAATATGTTTGTCTCTGCTTTTACTTTTCGGGACCCTTGCTATGTATTGGACATTTTCCCAAACCTTCCCGGGGATTGTTTTCCAAAAAAACTTTTGCCAACCCCCATGATGCCCATTATTGTCATTTTTTCTCATTTTGGGGCCCCTTTTTGTTTACGCGACCCACCAAGGACCCCTCAGTCCTACTCCAAGGAAACACGTCTGGGGTGTTGTCTTGTTATTGCCCTTTGAGTTAAATCTTGTTTTATTGTTACAGGCTCAAATCTGTTGTCTAGGGGAGGGGTCAAATTTTATTTTTATTGGGGTTCAACATTGATTTTATTCATTATTACAACATGGAAATTTCTATCTTCGCAAAAATGTACTTTATTATCTCAGTAAAACATAAATGAAAATGAAAAACAATATTTATAGTTACCTTTTACAACCTTGTCATCAAGGATAAAAAAGAAATTATGAGAAAATGATAATAATTAAGGTGTTTAGGTTGATTTTTATTTCTTTTGTTTTCAGCATAAAGTTGGAATAAAATATTTCGAATTTTCACCAATCACACTTTTTATTTCAACCCCACCCCTAGACAAGAGACCTAAGCCTGTCACCATAAACCTTGATTTACCTTAAAGAACATAAACCACAATACACTTCAGCCGCATTTCCTGGGGGTAGGACTGAGGGGGGCTTGATCGGCAGGGTAAACAAAAAGGGGCCCCAAAATGAGAAAAAATGACAAAAATGGGCATCATGGGGGTTGACAAAACTTTTTTTGAAAGAAAAATTCAATTCAATTCAATTCAATTTATTTCTCTCAAGCATAAAAAACATGACAAACACGAACATAAGATTATAAGAATACAAGGTAAAAATAAGATACAATAGAATACAATAAAAAAAAAAATTATGCAAGAGTGGGTAGCAGCCAAAAAGGAATTGGGCCCTTATGTGAGGCTGACCCCAAAACATATAAATATTACAATACTATATTAAGAATATGTTTCAATAAAAAGAAGACAAAACAATAATAACATAACAAAACAGTAATAACATCAAACAAAACATAACAAATCCACTGGTTTATTGATACAAATTTTAGAAAAGGTTATCATTGCTTTGCTTAACATTTAAATTAATTAAAAATGACTTCAATTTCGACTTAAATGAACTTAATGTGGGGGATGATTTAATGTCATTTTGTAAAGCGTTCCATTGAACTGGTCCCTTGTAAAAAAAATTGTCCTTAAATAATATTTTGTGCGCACAGATGGCAAATGAAAGTTATAGGCATTCCTAGTACTGTACTTGTGTATTTTACAATTTAAAGTGAATAAATTAGACAATGGTGTGGGGAGTAGGTGATTTATACATAAATACATAAAAATACAAGTTTGGTATATACCGGGTGAGTCAAAAAAAACTTTACACCTAGAAAAATGTAAATAAAAAGAAAACCAATTTATAAACCCTAAATCATTTTATATATTCTGAAAGAGTAATTCCTCCCGCATCTTCTGGTACCATTTTTGTGTGGCATGTCTTTACGCTTGGATGAACAAGACGCATTGTTTGCGAACATGCACATTTCGAATTGTGCCAGGGTGGGAATGAAATTGAAACAACAAAAGATGACAAAAAAGCAACTCCATTATGAATAAAATAGCATAACTTTTTAACGAAAATATCTTCCGCTGAATAATTTGGCAGGAGTGTTGTTACACATATTGACTACATATTGTATGAAAATTAGATTGACACGTCAAGTAATGCACGAATGAGTACACATCAAAGAGTAAATTGCCACCGACAGACCTAAAAAGGCCTCCTAATACTTTTGAAAAGAGATTATTTTGTCTTTGACGTGTGCTCACTCATGCCCGACTCTACGAATTTATCTCATTTTAATACAAAATGTAGTCAATATGTGTAACAACATCCCTATCAAGTTATTAAGCGGAAGACATTTTCGTTAAAAAGTTATGCTCTTTTATTCATGATGGAGTTGCTTTTTTGTCAGCTTTTGTTGTTTCAATTTCATCCCCACCCTGGCACAATTCGAAATTTGCATGTTCGCAAACAATGCGTCGTGTTCATCCAAGCGTAAAGACATACCACTCAAAAATTGTACCAAAAGACGAAGGAGGAGTTACTCTTTCAGAATATGTAAAATAATTTATGGTTTATAAATTGGTTTTCTTTTTATTCACATTTTTCTAGGTGTAAAGTTTTTTTTGACTCACCCGGTATACCTGTCTTGAAAATTTAATTATTTTAATGAATAAAACAGAGGTGCAGTATGAGACAAATATGATGAGTTGCTTATAATTCTTATTGCACGTTTTTGAAGTTTAATGACTTTATCTAAATGAACTAATGCAGCATTACCCCCACACAATGATACCATACGTTAAATATGGCATGATAATTGAATTGTAAAGCATTTTAAGAATATTTTTTGGAAGAGTTGTTTTAAGCTTATACATTACACCAATATTTTTTGATAGTTTATTACAAATGACACTAATGTGATTATTCCATGTTAATTTACCATCAATATTAATACCAAGGAAAGTTATTTCACTGACCCGAGATACCAATTCGTTCCCCATTTTAATTGTTAGTAACTCAAAATTAATTTTTCTATTCGTAAATAACATGAATTTTGTCTTCTTTTTGTTAATACTCAATTTATTGGCAAGAAGCCATTGTGACAATAATTCAGATTCATGATTAAATTCTGTTTGGAGTTTGTGCAAATCTCTATGGGACATGAAAACACTAGTGTCATCTGCAAATAATATACATTTTAATTTATGTGAAGCATTAGTTATGTCATTAATATAAAGTAAAAATAAAAGCGGACCAAGAATACTACCTTGGGGCACTCCACATTTTAAAAGTTGACATTGAGATTTAAAATTGGCAAGTACAACAAATTGTTTCCGGTTAGATAAATAACTTTTAAAAAGGCTTAATGTGACTCCTCTAATTCCAAGAAGTTGTAATTTTTCTAATAGGATGTTATGATCTAAGGAATCAAAGGCTTTACTTAAGTCGAGAAATAAACCAATCGTTGTCTCTTTTCTATCTATTGCACTGCCCACTTTATTAACGAAGTCCAAAAGAGCTGTTATAGTGGAATGCCCCGCTCGAAATCCATATTGATTGTCATTAATAATATTGCACTTGGAAATAAAATCTAATAATCTGGAATATATACATTTTTCAAATATCTTCGAAAAGATAGGTAAAACTGAGATAGGCCTGTAGTTAGACATTATTTCACTTGGTCCGTTTTTAAAAATTGGAATTACTCTTGCTATTTTTAATTTATCCGGAAAGACTCCATGTACAAGACATATATTAAATATTGCACTTAGTTGTTTACTAATGACATGAATAACTTTTTTTATTAACTTAATTTCTATTCCATCATGACCAGCACTTGATGTTGACTTCAATTTATTAACTATTTCAATTATTTCTTTACTACTTATGGGCTTGAAATAGGCAGTTTTATCGTTAATAGAAATATATTTGTTAAAATTTTCATTTTGACTGGAGGGAACAGAGCGATTTAAGTCATAACCAATGTTGATAAAATGTTCGTTAAAAAGTGCACATATTTTTTCCTTATCAGTGAAAGCAGTATATATACAGAAAATCCAAAATAGTTACCACATTTTGTAGGCGACCAGGTGTCTATAAATGCTGACGAGGCTCACAGAATTCCCATAACTCCTATCCGGAGCAGTAAAGTAGGATAATTCGTATAAAAATCTAGAGAGAATCACGAATCGCGTTGGCTAAAAAAAAATCATTCATATGTTGTCATTCACAACCCGGGAAGGGTTGTGAGAATGTCCAATACATAGCAAGAGTCCCGAAAAGTAAAAGCAGAGAAAAACATATTCAAGGAAGTAAAGCGGGAACAAAATCATGTTGCTCGAGCGTTAAAAAAATATTCCACCTTTATGACGGACAGTGTAGAATACCGTAGCTCTTGTCTCTTGTTAGCAATTAACAACTGACTGTTGAGTTTTGTGTGTCCCGGGAGCCTGCAGCCTTGCAGGCCGGCTTATTGTCTTCATGACTTTACTTATAAGTCTACTAGATAACGTTAGATCTAAGTTAGGCCTAACTTCATGAACTTGTTAGGTCTAAATTAGACCCTGTAGATTATTTTAAGATCTCCTTGTTTTTCGGCATATATTATATTGACTGCTTTTAATATTCGGGTCATAGTGGTTTTATAGGCTCTCGGGGATCTCCGAATCTGCTTTGACCCGAGGCGTAGCTGAGCGGTCATAGCAGGATGGGAGGTCCAAAACGGTACCACTATGCCTCTCATAACAGTCAATTTATCTTTTACTATTACACTGTCCGTCATAAAGTTGGAATATTTTTTTCCCGCTCCAACAACATGATTTTTTTTTCCTTTTACCCATAACCGGTGCATTTATTCACAAAAGTTTCACATATTCACAAAATTCAAAAATGCATTTCCAAATCAGCAAGCAAATTATACATTTTTTCTTCCTTTTTTTCATAAGAACATTATTAACATCTACTCTTAGTTTCAATTCCTTTACAAAAGTAAACCATAGTTTTTTCTTCTTTCTTCTTTACTATATTCGTTACTCAGAATTAACATTTCATAGATACTCTATAAGAGTCATCGATCTTATTTTCTTTGTAATTTTTCATCAAAATATTAATATTAATACACATGTCAACTTTGTATACATATTTAACCATAATGAATAATTTATCGAAGAAAGGTATGTTTAATGAACAGTTAAAAAAAGCATGGAACAAAATCTTCCTTGATATTACAAACTTCGCAAATATCAGTTTTACTTAGTTCCCATTGCAACAATCTCCTTTTAGTAGGAATCAGGTTACACAGCAATTTGAAGTTGAATTGTTTCAGTTTGTTTTCTTTAATATTTTTCAGATTTCTTTGAAACACATATTTCCAGTTTATAGGGTTATTAATCAAATTCTCCCAGTATGTGGGACCGTCATTGATCTTTTCTTCTGTTAAAAGGATTTGATAAAACAATTTACTAGAACAGTCGTGAAATTGTTTTTCTTTTTCACGCAATGGTATTTTTCGAATGTACCAAACGTACTTGCCTCTTTTAAATTATTCATCCACACTTTTGGTATCGCCTTTTGTATTTTAGAATAGTGAAAGAGAGCTTTCGCTTTTGTTCTCTCGGACTGTATTTTTTTCTTTTAGTTGGGTGAGAGTTACAAATCTTCCATCCATGCAAATGTCTCTAAGAAAAATTATCCTACTAACATACCAATCTCTGTAGAAAAGTGGTTGCTTATTATGAACAATATATTTGTTATACCACAAAATCTGTTTATTTGAATATAAATCTTCTTTTTTAATAATGTCTTTTAAATGTGACCATGCTTGTAAAATTTCGACATATATCTTGACAATTTGTCAACAAACCATTTTCGATCATGTACTTATTAATGTGGTATCCAGTGGGGAAAATATAGGTTTCGTTTACAAGTTATGTTTATAGGTACCTTCCCAAAAGATACAGCCGCGGCCCGCTGCGTGAACGCCGCACTGTGGCGCTTTATACAGGATGTACACGGTATATCCTGCCTAAAAGCCCGCTGTGCGGCGTTCAGGCAGCGGGCCGCGGCTGTATCTTTTGGGAAGGTACCTTAATGTTTGGCAACATCTATATATATGTTCTACTTGATCACACGAATCAGAAAATATATGTCGCCAATTTTTTAATTGACCTTTTGTGACCCAAAATGAAGGTCAAAGGTCAGGCTTCATTAACATAAATATAATTTTGTTCAAATTGTGTAAAATTTTATAACTAGCAATTGAGTCAATTATAATTTTTTCACCCGACCAGTCAGTTTTGAGCAATATGCAAATTAGTCTATTTATGCAAAATTGCCATCGTGGGGGTTGACAAACTTTTTGAAAGAAAAATCCTCGGGAAGAGTTGAGGAAGCGCCTAAAATATAGCCAGGAGCTCTGAAAATGAAATCTGTCACAAACACATTCAAGAAATTAAAGCCGGAGCAACATGATGTCACTGGAGCTAGAAAAAAATATTCCAGCTTTATGACGGACAGTGTATTTTCCAGCTTTGCATTTCATTCCAAACATCAGTTTAATATTGATAGATTTAATGGAGCATCTACATTGTTAAGTATGATAAAACTTAAACAAACCAAATGCAAATACGATGATCGATTTGATTGAAAAAAAAAATATTTAAAAAACTGAGAAAATTCATTTGTGCAATTTTGATACAGGCGCGCTCAAAACACAACACGCCCTGGCATCCAGGCCGATTTTGACGACATCTTGAAATATATAGCTGGAGAGCTATACAAGAGATGCGACATCGACAATCTAGGGAGAGCCCTGGGATTTAGTCCTGCAGACATTGGTCGCTACTGTGATGCAAACAGCCAGCAAGGTGGTAATTACATGGGCACGTTGGACATGCTTCGGACGTGGCGAAGAGGGCAAACGGTGTCTTTGGAAAGGACGAAATTAAAGGAGGCACTAGTTGAAGCTCGTCTTATAAACTTGGCAGATACATATCTCGGGGACTTAGAACAGCAGAACCAGGGTACAGACACCCTCAATCGATCAGGTTCAGATACATCTCTCGGGGACTTAGAACAGCAGAACGTGGGTACAGACACCCTCAATCGATCAGGTTCAGATACATCTCTCGGGGACTTAGAACAGCAGAACCTGAGTACAGACACCCTCCATCAAATGCTCCCCGTACTCTTTCTTATCGTAAATATCATTAGTTCTATCTTTTATATGTATTTATTTTCTTGAAGACAACGATAAATTGCTTTCACAATACAAATTTCCCAGTGTGATAACCTGTCCCTCTTTTCTGCAAAATAAGGAGAGGGGCCATTTTGAAATCCTTTACCTTTTATCTGCCATGTAATAATTCACATTTCCGAATAGGAATGAACATCCAGTACTTGACACATGATGAATGCGGCGGTCACAACTCGCCGTACGCTGCGGGGCACGTACGTGCCCTGTAGCCTACGTCGCCCGCAGGCCAATTTCTGCGATTCCTACGGGTTTAATATTGGTTGCAGTACAGGTACCTCCATCGTGCCTGCTAAGAACGTCGTTTGTAACTGCACGTACGTTCGTCTTGCAATTTCTTTGCAAAATTGATGACGTCACTTGCAGGAGAAAACGTACGGAGAAGGTGCAGGCTCTGTGCAACCATTGTGTATGCAATGTGCGTGTTATTACAATCATTGCACGATGGGCGTACGTGGCAAGAGTAAATTTCTCTTTTGTTTTGAGATGCATATATTCATGACCAGTAGTAGGGCAAGTCCAAGCTATTTGTTCCCGAGGTGGTGATTTTTCAACTTTTCGACCATGTTTGTGTCAAGTGTGTCAGTAAGGTTTTAAAAGTACAAATAACATGTATAATGTATCATATATCACCACAAAGTGTATGAAATAAACTTAATGCAAATGAGGTCAAAAAGTCATTTCAAGGTCATATGACGTCACAAGGCTCATTAATATTAATGAAAAATGATAAAATGCATTAAAAATGCTATTTTCAACCATTCTTTCTAAAGGTTTGTTATAGGAATACAACAAAAAAGTACATATTTTCTTTTTCAATATCATCTTGGCTTCCTTTGGTGAAAATATCACAAACCTAGCACATAACTTTCCATATTTTTATTCTTAAAGTATTCATTTCTCAGTAGTAGTCTCACAAAAGTTACTGAGCTGATATAAAATAATATAGTTTTATTACTCGTCCTCCCACCTCAGTAATGAAACAAAATATTTACCCTTTTTTTTACAGTAATGTGTTGTATTATGGTTCTTTTGTTTTATCAGTGGGATTTGTTTTCACAACATGTTGCTACACCTTGGCTACACCAAATATTTCATGGAATAATTGTCCCATGTGTTACATGTCATATTCTACACTGTCCGTCATAAAGGTGGAATATTTTTTTAACGCTCGAGCAACATGATTTTGTTCCCGCTTTACTTTCTTGAATATGTTTGTCTCTGCTTTTACTTTTCGGGACTCTTGCTATGTATTGGACATTCTCGCAACCCTTCCCGGGGATTTTTTTCAAAAAAAGTTTTTTCAACCCCCATCATGCCCATTTTTGTCATTTTTTCTCATTTTGGGGCCCCTTTTTGTTTACCCTGCCGATCAAGCCCCCCTCAGTCCTACCCCCAGGAAATGCGGCTGAAGTGTATTGTGGTTTATGTTCTTTAAGTTAAATCAAGGTTTATGGTGACAAGCTTAGGTCTCTTGTCTAGGGGTGGGGTTGAAATAAAAAGTGTGATTGGTGAAAATTCGAAATATTTTATTCCAACTTTATGCTGAAAACAAAAGAAATACAAATCAACCTAAACACCTTAATTATTATCATTTTCTCATAATTTCTTTTTTATCCTTGATGACAAGGTTGTAAAAGGTAACTATAAATTGTTTTTCATTTTCATTTATGTTTTGCTGAGATAATAATGTACATTTTTGCGAAGATAGAAATTTCCATGTTGTAATAATGAATAAAATCAATGTTGAACCCCAATAAAAATAAAATTTGACCCCTCCCCTAGACAAAAGATTTGAGCCTGTAACAATAAAACAAGATTTAACTCAAAGGGCAATAACAAGACAACACCCCAGACGTGTTTCCTTGGAGTAGGACTGAGGGGTCCTTGGTGGGTCGCGTAAACAAAAAGGGGCCCCAAAATGAGAAAAAATGACAATAATGGGCATCATGGGGGTTGGCAAAAGTTTTTTGGAAAACAATCCCCGGGAAGGTTTGGGAAAATGTCCAATACATAGCAAGGGTCCCGAAAAGTAAAAGCACAGACAAACATATTCAAGAAACTAAAGCCGGAGCAAAATCATGTTACTAGAGCGTTAAAAAAATATTCCACCTTTATGACGGACAGCGTATAAAACTTGACCTTGCCAGAAAACGTGAGGCTGTATTGACATTCAAATATGTATTTACAAAGTTTTTTACATGGTTAAGAGGATATGACTATGCAAGTTTCTATCTGCTTCTTAAATTCCTAGTATCACGTTATGCGGCGGTCACAACTCGTCGTAGGCTACGGGGCACGTGCCATCAACGTAGCCTGCGTTGCATGTGCAATGCACGCACAGGTCCTGGTCAACTTCTACGATTCCTGCGTTTCTGTAGTAAGGGTATTGCAAAAACTTCCTGCACGTCGTACATGCATTGTACCTTCAAGGTACCTCCGCTGCACGAATTTTCTACGAAATCCGTCGTAGGGAGTTGCACGTCGAAGGTACGGCGAGTTGTGACCGCCGCATTAACAAATTCAAAATTAAAAACACCATTTTTTCTGGTCCCACGTGTTACGAACGAACAAATTATCATAAGTTAAATGTAAATTTCAATTATTGTTCATGATTTTGTTGAAGGTTCTTAGTACCTTCAAAAATATACATAAGGATTGGGATTTCAATTTAAGATTTATAAAAAGAGCCTATTTTTGTCTCTGAATGTCCCGTTTGTTACATTGCAAAATAGCGTAGACTTGCCCAGGAGCGTCTAGTGTTTGAATCCTCACCTATCCATTGCAAATGATGTTTATGGCAGGGACCAAGGAGCGTTTTTGAAAGTGGAAGGGCGGAGGCGAAATTGGTGGGGGGGGGGCTTTTATAGGCTAAAAATTCTATGGTCATTTTGCGTTTTTGTACACGTTTGCTGAATAGAAGTGGGGGTTGAAGCCCCCACCCCACCCCTATGCTCCGCGGCCCATGTATAGTATTTTCTTTCTTTCACTCTCTCTCTCTTTCTCCGTCTATACATTTATGGTTTCGATTCCAGTGTGTTTCTAGCCATCTTTATCATTATTTACAACATTCCAGCTCCCCAAAATTAACCGGGACATGTAAGGACTATGCTAAGTTTGAAACGCAAGAGAATTAAAGTGACTATGCAATAGGTCATACAACATTTTGTAAAACGGGAAACTTCTTTTAGGGGCTCCTAAGGGGTCATCCCCTCCTCACCGCAGTAGATGTGAAAATGACCACATATACTTACAAAAAACGTTCCGCACCCTTTCATTCTATTTGTTTCATGATAACTGATACTTGTCCAGATAACATCTCAGGCTACATTACAAGGGTTTAGTTAAAGATCTTCTAAAAGTTTGTTAACATCATACATGGTTACAATTTGCAATGAAATTCACTACAATCGCAAACATTTGTCGCTGCTTGACAAAACAACACCCTGCTTTTGGCGACTATTATTTAATTTATTTTTTGTTTTGAAAATGTTGGCTAATCATTAGGAACGTCGAAAAGTGTTTCTCCTGCATTAAGATACCCTGACCCCTAATTAGAAATGTCACAGCTAGGGGACCACCTCAATGAAGTTTGCTTTTAAAAAAAAAGTTAACATGGTTTCAGCCAGGGCATTTCACCATAATTGATTGTGAAATGTGTGTGCGCCCTGCAAGGCGACCCAGTTTTGGCTCCTCCAAAATGTCATGTTTTTTCACATTTTTTTGCTGGAAATATTAGTATTTTCTGGATAAATCATATATTGGATATTTTCAGGATACTTTTGATGACAGTTTTGAAGGATCTTCTTCAGCACATTCATCTGTGACTTCGTTCCAGATTTCAGGCTGGACATCTAGAGTTTGCACTGTGTGCCCCATATGCTTAAATTGGAGTTGAGAATGGAGGGTTCACTTTCCCTGCCAGCCACCTTTCATGTTCAGTGAAGCACTAGTGGATAAATGGGGCTTTGTTGTTAGCTATTTTGTTATTCCTATTGTTCAAAGTGGTTGGAATGCTCTTGGCTTTTGACTTGACTCTCAATACCTCTAATCCTTTAATGGACTATGCTGCAGTATACAATCACAGAGCTGTATTCCATTAGGAGTCACATGAGTTTTGATCAGAGGAGACTCGCCGCCTTGGACTTCAATCGACTGATTGACTTAGAGATCAAGAGACCTAGGTGTGGACACAGAGGAATTCGGGGTGGTAAGGGGAATCATCAAAATATTAATCGACAGTCTAAAAGAAGCACAAAGGGGCAACTAAAGGTAGGATTGATAAACTGTCAGTCTTCACGTAATAAATCTGACCTTATCGTTGACCATCTGAAAGATAATGATTTGGACTTGCTAGCATTGACAGAGACTTGGCTTAAGGATAATGACAGTGTAGCAGCTGGAAATGTAACACCTGCGGGATATAGTCTCATCGGTGTTCCCAGAGAACATCGCACGGGCGGCGGTGTTGCTTTACTTCATAAAGTTCATTATCCCTGTGAAGGCCCATGGTTTTGGTCATGGCAAACCCAGATCCTTTGAGATAACTGAATGCGACCTGAGTTATGACAATGCTACTATCAAACTAGTGATAGTTTATCGCCCACCTCCCTCGTCGAAGAATAAGCTGAGCTTCTCTGACTTCATCCAAGAGTTCTCTTGCCTTCGCGATAAGTATGTTCTCTTCACTGGTAAATTAATCATACTTGGAGACTTTAATATCCACTGGGAGAACAAGGATTCAAACGAGACAAAGCGGCTTATGTCTTTACTTCAGGACCATATCCTTCAGCAGCATGTGGTTGGACCTACTCATGAATCTGGTCATAGGGTACCCGTAGGGAATACCGGACAGTAGGGAATACCGGACGGTCACCACATGTCCAGCCCTAGCTGCCAACATAAGATCAACTGAGTTGAATTACCGGCATCTATTGGTCAGGTGGTCTGTCTGGGAAGGTTGAATGCTGTATTCGACAACAACAAGTGAGAAATCTCTGAGAAAACTACCACAATCTGTCAAGGTAGGAAAATTTGTAGCCTGAAATATGGCCTGATGTAAAAATTGACATTTTAGAGAATGTGATGGTATAAATATAGAATTGGGGCATGACCTCTATTTCATGTATATGGACATGTGTGGAGGGTGGGCCAAACGTGTATGGAGTGTATGCACTGTACAAAGCCTGTGTATTGGGGTGGTAGTGTGTTGAAAAGTGCTAGTCAGTCATTTTGTGTGTAGGGAATACCGGACACCACATGGACGGTTGTTTGTTTTACTTCCGGGTTGAGTTGCTAAGCATGCAGATCAAATAGTAAGTTGCATATATAATGTATTATATTTATTTATTAAATTGTTTGACAATTTTGAAATGTCTATTTCTCTTTATTATTATTGTGATTATGTCATGATCTACATGAGATATAAAGTTATTCTGAGTGTTTTGAAATTTTGTAGTAAAATGCATATAATCTTCTAAACATGAATAATGTTATAAAGAATCAATACAAACATGTTAAGTTGATGGTTTACATTCAAATCAGTGCTTCCAGACAGATCATTATACCAAAAAAATGGTAAAAACATACTGTCCGGTATTTCCTACACTGTAGGGAATACCGGACAATTTATGATGACGTCATTATTTGCATATAACTGCTTCACCAAATATTTGATTACCTCAATTTTTTGGAAAATGAAGTTGAATGATGTAGCTAAGCGATGAGAATCTTTTTCTTTTGCGATTTTATTGTTTTCATGTGCTCATTAAGCAAATGAGCTTAAGTGGCCGGTATTCCCTACATCTACCCTACGTTGGATCTCCTTATTGGACGGGTTGGCGAAGAGTGCTTGGAAAATGTGGAAATAGGTGAATCTTTGTCTGATCATTCAACCATCCATTGTAGCCTGCATCTTAGGAAGCCTAAGGCAGTAAAGAGGGTGATTCAGTTTCGCAAGATAAAGGCAATTGATTCCACCACTTTCAGTTCTGACATAGAGAAGTCTGAGATATCATCATCAGATGCATCACTGTCCGCTGATGCATTGCTACATCAGTACAACGTGGTTATGAGAGAACTCCTTGATAAACATGCTCCTCAGAGATCATGTGCCATAATCGATCATCCTGCCATCCCATGGTACAACGAAGAAATAGCCGATGCTATGCGAAAGAGACGTCAACTTGAGCGGAAATGGAGAAACTCAAGTCTCTCTGTTGATAAACAACTTTTTAAGGATCAAAGAAACCTCATAGTGGAGCGGTTTAGCCGAATAATTGTGCAAATTTTGACTAAAGCATGAAATTTCTACCAATGATAGTACACGCCATAACTTTCATTTTAGGATCGGGAGGTAAGTCAGGTTTGACCTCTGATGACCTCCAGAGGTCAATGACCTTTAATTTGCATCAATTCTCTGTCAATGGCATGATAATAATGTAGGAAACATGCATTTTATGTTACAATCAAGGATTATGGTGGTATCTCAATTCACAGAGACATCTCCGATACTTTTTTTTGTCGCGGAGACGTCTCAGAGACGTCTCCGCGACAATTTTCAGAACTGTCTGAAAGCTTTAAAAAACAGTCCAAAATATGTCTCCAATACTCGCGGGACGTTCTGCTACAAATCTAGACCACGTGACAAATCTTCCACAAGTCACGATGATCTCGGAGACCTCTCAGAGACGTACTCGCGACAAGTGTCAAAACCGTCTCCAAGCCGTTTCCAAACTGTCACAAATAGTCCCATATCTGTCTCAATATAGTTTCTGCTATTCCCGCGACTCATTAAACTTCACGGGGACTGAGGAGACGTCTCGGAGACGTCTCTGCGACAAGTTTCAAACGGTCTCCAAGCCGTTTCCAAACTATCTCAAATAGTCCCATATCCGTCTCAATATAATTTTCCTGATTCCAGCGACTCATGAATCTTCGTGGGGACTGAGGAGATGTCTGGAATACGTTTCGGAGACGTCTCTGCGACAAGTCTCAAAACCGTATCCAATTAAGCCGTTTCCAAACCGTCTCAAAGTAATTTCTGCGAAGTGAGATACCACCATTAGTAATCATAAACAGGGTTTTATATTTGAACTCTGAAAAAAATGAAAGGTCAATGGCCTCTCGAAACATCAAAATATGAATATTATGTGCGTTATTGGTAAAGGAGGACATTGCTATAATGTAATATATATATATATATTTTTTTTTTTGGGGTAAAAATTAGACCATTCTTTCCAGAGCAACTGATACTCAATTACAGGTTCCTAACTTTCGCATCTGAGGACTAAGGTTATTGACCTCAAAATACAAAAATATTCATTTTTGCGCTGTTGTTATTAAAATTTTGGTAATTCTATGTACAATTTACGTATTTAATCTGTTGTAGTTTCATTTTTGCAACTTTAAGCATTGGTAGTTATCAACAAGTTTATACCCTTTGTTTTGCGCCTTGGGTGCATTTTAAGGCAGAAAAGAGCGCTTTAGAAATTTAGAATTATTGTTATTATTACCACTATATTATTATTATTACAATGGTTGCCTAAGGTCAAAGGTTGCCTAATAATACTATTACAGTCATAGGCACCTCACTCTAATAAAAGACAATACGTCTTCCAGTGAGGAATTTTCGTACTCTTATCATACGCCGTTCTCTTGTCGAATCCGACTTGATGAGCCACATGACAACCCATATTCTCACTACTAGGAGGTGGATGTTTTGGCAGAGGCTGTACCGAAGGGGGATGGGAAGGGGCAGAACTGATGTTGTCACACGGGGCCATCGGGGTTTTTGTTCTCGAGGATTGTATCCCTAAGAATTTAAACCACTACGGCTTGTTCTCGAGCCGGGTTCACACGGTGTGCTTATCCTCGAGGATAAGTGAGAGGCTCGATGACCGGAAGTACAGATTGTATGTAGCATGCGCTATTTATTTCCCCGTACTATACGAGAATCTATCGTCGTGAGATCATCTGATGCCGAAATTTCTCTGAGAGAATTGCTGAAAACCAACAAGGTAGGTAAAACTTACGGCATTTTTTACCCTGATGTAAAATTTGATATTTCACAGAATATGATGGTGAAAGAGAGTTTGAGGGGGTAACCTCAATTGTTTGTATATTTAGTAAGCTTATAGTTTCATTTTGATCATACTAGCGTGTACAGGTCAATTTGTTGTAGTGAAGGGATGCAATGTGGCATTGAATGCTTGTCTGACATAGCAACATTAGTGCAGGTAATATGGGCAGTCCTAAATGGAGAAAATGATTCTGGTACTTAGTATTGGGATGAGGCATCAATCTCTTTGCTACGATTTTTTGGGGTATATTCACAGTAATAACTATAAGGCCTATATTGATTTGTATAATGAAAAGAATATTAAAATAATATTGAAAAAGAAATAATATACAAAATACAAAACAATGAAATATATAGTCACTGTATTTACTGAAGAGTCTTATAATTTCAAATCATATCTTAAAGTTAACGATTTTCAACATTTTAAGCAAATTCCAGACATACTAGAGTCATTGTAGTTTTTAAAAAATACAATACATATGCCCATATTACCTGCATATGCAGTTAATATGGGCACTTTGGTGATGACGTCAACATTTGAATATTGCAGTCAGGAGTGTTGGTGATAATTGTTTTTCTTCACAATAAACAAAGATTAGACTGTGTGTCGTTTTGTAATTTTATGCAAATTAGGCAAATGATCTTAGGGGACCCACATTACCTGCATGTACCCTATCACACTTCGCGAAAACTATACTTTGAGACTAATTTAAGACGTTTTGGAAACGGCTTGGATACGGTTTTGAAACTTGTCACGGAGACGTCTCCGAAATGTCTCCAAGACGTCTCCTGAGTCCCCGCGAAGTTTCATGAGTCGCGGGAATCGCGGAAACTACATTGAGACGGATTTGGGACTAATATGAGACAGTTTGGAAACGGCTTTGAGATGGTTTTGACACTTGTCGCGGAGACGTCTCTGAGAGGTCTCCGAGATTCCTCGTGACTTGTGGAAGATTTGTCACGTGGTCTAGATTTGTAGCAGAAACGTCTTGCGAGTTTTGGAGACAGATTTGGGACAACTTTTTTAGTTTTGAGACAGTTCTGAAAATTGTCGCGGAGACGTCACTGAGACGTCTCCGCGACGAAAACAAAGTCTCGGAGACGTCTCTGGGAATTGAGATACCACCATAATTCTTGAGTGTAACTTGAAATGCATGTTTATTTCATTTTTATCATGTCATTCACAGAGAAATGACGCAAAATATCAATATTTTGATATTTGAAGGTCATTGACCTCTGGAGGTCATCAGAGGTCAAATCTGACTTACCTCCCGATCTTAAAATGAATGTTATGGCATGTACTACCATTGGTAGAAATTTCATGCTTTAGTCAAAATTTGCACAATTTGCCTAAAATTTGGTGCTAAACAGCTCTACTATATTCAGACTGGGCTTTTCAAGAGGAGATTTTGACTTGAGATCTCGGCCGCGGATGGTCCGATCACCGCGAAATTTTGCGCGAACGTCGCTGCACATGTAAAGGGTGTCGCTGGTATGTTTTTTTTTTGAAAAAAAATTCACGTATTTAATTTATGCTAATTTATGCATACTCTTGTATGCAAATTAGATGCTTTTTTTTATGGAAATCATTAATATTTCATTAATAAATATAGTTATGAAGCCCAAATTTTTTCTAAAAGTTGCTGAGTAGCAAAGACAACAGTATTGAATTAACAAAAATTAAAAAATTTCAAATTAATTATTTTGTATTCTATTGTTTTATGAATTTCTTATGTATTCTATTGTTTTTATTTCTTATGTATTTCTTTGTTTTTGTAATTTTTTATGCTTGAGAAATGTATTTTGATCAATGTAAAGACATATTTAATCAATCAAAAGGCTCAGAAGGCACAATTATCATTGTTATAAAGAAATTTAGAAAAAAGCAGTATTTTGTACACAAACGCATGCAAAATGACGATTTTCGTTCAATTTTGGCCTGACATGCGATTACATAATGTTGCGTAACGCGTCAACGGAGTGTCCGATTTTTTTTTCACTTGGTGTCAAAATTTGCGAGACACTTGAAAGAAAAAAGTCATAAAGCGCCGGGTTGCGATTCGCAGCGGTTGCACGGCAGTCGCGGATTTCGTCGCGGATATTCAGTCCGAATAGGGTTAAAGATTCCAATTATTTACTTTTGCATAATTATGGAAACGGCCCCTTCGTTGTCTTTTTGCTCATCTTCTTCAGGAAAGCTGTTTATATTCGTAATGTGTTCCTAATAGAATATAATTATGAACCTTATCCTCCGTTGTATACTGTTGATCTCATTTACTCGTACTTTATTGTTTATACAGTGCCTTTTTATGCTTTGTTTAGAAGTAATTTTCTGTTTTTATCACAACTTAAATCTTCATATAATCAAAGTTATCTTATAAAGAGCCGTATTGACTTTGTATATATTATATACTGTAGATATTTTCTGTTTTCTTGAATAAATTTGTGTAAATTCATATACAAAATTACATATATGAATACTCATAATCTCAACATATACAACAATTTGAAGAATAAAAAAAAAACCATTGTGATATTTGACGAAAGTTATTGAAGAAAGTGAATTCAACTTGAACAAGTCAAGTTTTTTGCTTTATAATTGTCCAATTAATTAAATTCTACAATCTTAAAATAACGTATTTAAAATCAAATGACTATAGTGCGTAAATACTTTTACAAGTGTTATCCTATGATTGCTGTATTGTTATTGCTTTTATTTTTTTATTGCTCTGTCATTCCTAATATGATAATTGTATAGAGTTGCGATTATTATAGTCCGCATATCTACGTTTATTAAAATATTATAATAAGTAATATAAATGCACTTTGTTCAGTATGGTATTACATTATACATTATAGTCAATGATATGACGGTGAATATTGGTAAACACTTTCTCTTGATGACAAAGTTTACATGGCGACTGCGAATTGATTCACCTGCTTGTAAATTAAAATCAACCTTTCGTCGTGCATATGTATCATGTTATAGTGTTTGCTAAAAGAAAAAAAAACATAATTATGTTGTAATGTATTTAATGTATAATGTAATGTAATAAAGTTACTTGTCAAGGATACGTTTTAACGGGATCTTTGGTTTAAAAGGAAAAACTTTTGTTATTTATAGATTCGGCCTATGTATATTCAACGTATAATGTGATTTTTTATTTTTTTTTTTTTTTTTGGTTGTTGTTGTCATGATAGACATAATCTTTTCGTGTTCTCCTTTTCTCTTTGTAGGGAGGGGGTGGAGGACTTCAATGATATCAGTAATAATCAATCATATAATTCTGCAATTTGATATGGGTAGAGGTACCTTACAGGATTTAGAATTTCAAACAATGCATCAATATTGATTCATCATTTTATCTGTGCAATTCATGAGAGTTATTGCCTTATTTCTCTTCATCATCTTTGCTAATTAATGAATTTCTTTACATGCTATGTAAGAATTCTTGAACTTTCTGTTAATTGTTTTATAATTTTTTTAACAACCTTTGAATGTTTGTGTTTTTTTTTGTGTTTTTTTTTAAAGAGAGATTTTTGAAATAAAAACCGAATTGAATTGAATCCCTAGTTACATGTATATACATGTATGCCTCATTCTCTTTGTGGCTTACCCTTCTCTCATCCCCCCCCCCCCTCTCTCTCTCTCTCTCTCTATTCGCAGTACTGAAGTGTTGAAACAATATGTAAATCATGATAATACAATTATGTTACATAATATTTAAAAAATGCATCAGTAATTTTTCGAATGCAAGTGATTTTTTTTTTCATTTATTTTCATATTTCTCAGGCTAAATGTAATATTGTGAAGCGCTTAGAAACCTTTTGTAGTAAGCACTACACAAATGTACTTTTAAAGTGAATAAATTATTATTATTATTAATATTATTATTATTATTATTATTATTATTACTATCATTATTATTATTATTGTTATTATCATTATTATTATTATTAATATTATTATTCTAATTTACACATGCAATATGAAAAACTGCGAAATGTAAATGTAAATAATATAAATCTTAATCAAATAAACGTGAAAGAACGGTTAAAGCCCTATAGCTAGAAGGTCCAATATTGTAAGCGGGTCCAATAGACCAATACCCAATAGACAGAAGGTCCAATAGACCCGAATTACCGAAAGGGCCAGATAGTCCAAAAGTTCGAGGGGTCCTATAGTCAGAAAGTCCAACAGAACCGACAATAACGTAAAATATGTGCTTAAAAAATAAGGTAAGCACCCGTTATTCCGAAGGTTCGTAATTCCGAAGGATCTTTATTCCGAAGATTCGTTATTCCGAAGGTTCGTCATTCAGAAGGTTCGTTATTCCGAAGGTTCGTGATTCCGAAAACGAAATAGGGTTCGTCATTCCGAAAACGAAATAATGTTCGTTATTCCGAAGGTTCCTCATTCCGAAAACGAAATAAGGTTCGTTACTCCGAAGGTTCGTCATTCCGAAAACGAAAAAGGGTTCGTTGTTCCGAAGGTTTGTCATTGAAGAGAGATTCCCCCCCCCGCCATTCCTGCCCCAAATTCTTAAAAACGCACCGCGGTCTATAAAATAATGCGAGCGCCAGCGAAAATATTGCACACACCTATCTGAAAGGGAGGGTTTTCTGCACTTCATAATTTAGCTCAGGAACATTTTGTCCATCAGGTAGATAGGCATATTAAGAATCCGCAGAGCATTTTATGCATAAAAGTGGGGGTTTCACACTTTTGGTTAACGCCACCTGGTATCGACCTCACAACCCTTGTAAGGCAGACGCTCTATCCACTGAGCCAACACATCAGTACATACACTTATATAATGTGTGAGGCATTAGTCCCTGCTAGCCCCCCGATACCCCAAAAATAATGACACCCCTCCTCGCAATGACA
>CALNVZ010002978.1:118297-133857 GCA_940671915.1 Paracentrotus lividus
ACGTCTTAAAGACATCGTATTTTTACGTCATTATTACGTCTAAAACTGACATCTTTATGACGTAAAAATACGACGTCTTTAAGACGTCAAACGCGGGTGCAAATTTACGTCATAAAAAATTTTTTTTGACGTCTTTAAGACGTCACTGTGCTATCAGGGATGTTGACATTAATTACTGAGTCCTATCCTATCCTATCCTAACCTATCCTAATATTATAACCTATGCTGTCCTACACAAAGGCCCTATTATACTGGCAGTGTGTCTGGTCCTGCTATATAAAGTGCTACAGACCAATGTTTGAAGAAAGACAGTACTTATTATTAAATTACACTTTTGTTAATGAAATATGAAGAATTGTCATTATGAAGCACCTTGAAATTGTGTTATAATAATATGATAATATTTAAAACAATTTGATTATGTCAATAAGCCAAATGCCGGTTACATGGCTTAAAATTGCATATTTCTATTCATTTCCCCCTTTTTTTCAAATCTCAGAATACTGCTTATGAATATTCATGACCAACAGAAACATTGTATTTGGTCAAAATGAAAGCAAAAAGTTGTCTTATAGACGTTTTAAAGACGTCTTAAAGATGTCGTATTTTGGTCAAAAAATGACAAGAAAAGTGGTCTTATAGACGTCGTAAAGACATCAAAAAGTTGTCTTATAGACGTTTAAAGACGTCTTAAAGATGTCGTATTTTGGTCAAAACTGACAAGAAAGTGGTCTTATAGACGTCGTAAAGCACATCAAAAAGTTGTCTTATAGACGTTTTAAAGACGTCTTAAAGATGTCGTATTTGGTCAAAAAATGACAAGGAAAGTGATCTTATAAACGTCGTAAAGACGTCTTAAAGATATCATATTTGGGTAAAAATAGACAAAAAAGTTGTCTTATAGACGTTTTAAAGACGTCTTAAAGATGTCGTTTTTGGTCAAAAATGACAAGAAAAAGTGGTCTTATAGACGTCGTAAAGACATCAAAAGTTGTCTTATAGACGTTTTTAAGACGTTCTTAAAGATGTCGTATTTTGGTCAAAAAATGACAAGAAAAGTGGTCTTATGACGTCGTAAAGACATCATAAAGACGTCATATTACTGTCATAATTTTTTGCTCCAAAAATGAAAAATTAACGTCTTTGAAAGTCATTACCAAGAAGACATAATGACATCGCATAGAAACATGTAAAGATATTTAAATATCAGATTCTATTAATCGTTTGGAAGACGTCGTTAAGACATAAAGATGTCGTGTTTACGACGGTATGACGAGTTGACCAGTTTTGACCAGTTTAAGACGTCTTTAAGACGTCAGTCTGCTATCAGGGAATTAATGTGTGGCAATCAAATAGCTGATCTATTCGCTTATACTACTATCACACTGAACAATTTCTACCATGTTATTGAAATTATTGCAGAACGGGCTTAATCTATGTACACACGGAGTGGACGTACTTGAGACCTATTTCAATCTGCTCAGGACTTTATAGCACGGGCTTGGATAGCATACGTTTCAATTTTTAAACAGAACGGCATGTCATAATTCCCGTCACACTGAGCTAGTTCTCACTGCGTTCTTGGTAGTTCTTGTTGAACGGGCTCAATCTGTTTACAAACGGATGAACGTATACAGACCGTTTACAATCTGTTTACGAACTTGGCGAACGGGCCCGAACGGAGAGAACGGAAAGGCATTCCGATTTTTTAAAACATGTTCAAAAAATCGTACTGGCTTCCAGTTCTAATATTAAACGTAGTGACAACGTTCCTTAAACGGGTAGGACTTACTCTGAACGAGAAGGACGTACTACGAACATGGTACCTAACTTTTATCATGCTGCGCATGGCACTTTAGTGACGGTCTGGACGTGCTACGAACGGTATAGAGTGAACGAGCTGTTTACTCGGTCTGAACTGGATAACAACGTATTGCGGACGTGATAAAGACGGAATTGACGTAACGAGAACTATTTATGAACTGCCTAGTATCGTATTCAAGAAATTATTTTTCAAGTTATAAACAGATCGTAAGAAGTATTTACTACGTCCACTCAGTTTACACACAGACTATGCCCGTTCAGCAAAATTTGCAAGGACGTAGTAGGAACTAGCTCAGTGTGACGGGGTATAACATTACAAATAAAATAATTCTGCTTTTCACGACCATTCGTTTGAAAAGTTGGCAAAAACAATTAGAAACAGGCGTTCGAAGCTCTCGTACTTTCTTTGTGTGAAGTTACATCATGAGTCACCAAGAATTTTCGATCAATCAATCAATTATTCAATATTCATTAAACAAAATAATAATAGGGGGCCTACAAGTTTGGTATAGCCCTTCAGATTTGCCGATAACAATGACCAATAAATAAAAGACGCATTTGACAACATTATTTAATGGGTGAGGGTACATTGTCATGAAAGTTTATTTGTTCCAGTATTAAGGCTTAATCAATGTTTTATATCATATACATGTAGTTAAAAATACATATTCTCTGGTAATGTTTATATAAGTTTGTATACATCCGAAAAAGAAAAGAAACACTGGGTACCTTTGTACACTTTTTAAGCCCGCGTCACACTGTCCCGATGGCTAGGAGCGATGGACACACGATGGCGGAAAACCCCAAATTTTGCTCTGAACACGATGGCATTACGAAAGCATCGCAAAATCATCTGGCCATTTTGGAGTATACTACATACTGTTTCAAAAGAATGGAACAATGGGGAAAACTAATTAAATCATGACATCTTAATAAAATAATGTCCGTATTTGGTCCCACATTTAACAAAAAAGTGTGCGGAGAGGAGCTGATCAATATTACACACATTTATTTTTCCGGAGCAATGATTCGTGGCCACTATGCGCAAAACCTAAATATAGACCATGTAAAAGCATGCCCAAAATAGATTTTCTTGATTATAGAAGAGTGATCATATCTCAAGATCTACAACACCAAATGAGATTTTTTTTTTTAAATAGTAAATGCTAAAGATTATCTGATGTTCCCTCTTTATAGAACTATTGAATACTATTAGATTGTGATTAATTTGTATAATTAAACCAAAAAAAATCCAACTTTACCATTTTATTTGATACAGCCTGTATAATTAGCAATCTTAAAACCACCATGACCATCGGTGGAGTTTTTTCAGGCTTCGGCAGCAACTTCCGATGCATCGGCAAAATCTTTGGCAGCCAAAAAAAAAACTCCCGATGGGTTGCAAAGTTTCACTTCGTTTAAGCATCGCAGCAGGCAATGCGAAGGCAATGCGAGGGAAACGCGAACCCGCCCGATGATCTGTTGCAGGCAATACGACGTCGTGACGCTTTCTCAATGCCATCATGTAGCCATTGTAGCATAGTATGATGACACAGAATTGTCTTGTGGAATGGAAAAGAATTTAGTGTTCCTCTTTGTGTTCTTTGCCCCATCTATATCATTGTATATTGTTTGATTTTTAAAGTGTCATCTTTCCAATCTCATTTCTTTCGAGACCTGTAATAAAAATGAAATGAAAATTTGTAATTTCAAAATCTTTTCTATCGAAGCTGAAGGCAAATAATTTTCTCCCCAGAAAAGGCTTCATTTCATCCATATTTAAGACTTTAACGTTTGATAATAACAACATGATTATGTCAATCATATTCATGATGATACTGATGAAGGTGATGGTCATGATGGTGATGGCAGTTGTGAGATATGTTGGTGGTGGCGGTGATGAAGATGATATTGGCGGTGGTGATGCAGGTGTTGGTTGTGATTATGTGCGATGATAATGAAGATGACGAGGATAATTGTAAGGGTGGTGAACAGCACCACCACCGCCGCCGCCATCATCATCATTAATATAATTGCCATTCGTTCTCATTATACCGTACCATGATTTAAGTTAAAGTGAAATTCTGAAATTAACATATTTTTAAAACATATTTTCTCTAATCTGTCAAAAGTAACACTGACAAAATTGATTTTGACACAAAATTGTCAAATTTCATTTTCTCTGAAAAAGAAAAAGAAGTAAATTGGGTCACATTCTAAAGATAACAAAATTAATGTACGATATCTGTGTTGTTGCTTCCCCCCCCCCCCCTGATTTCCTGGAACTGTTTCCGATCAAATCTGAAGCGTCTCCTGGTTGCTGTATGTATTAGAGTCTTCTTTTCTCATTCTGTGTTTAACCCCACGCTGTCGGCTCTCTGCTCCGCATACTCTCCCTACCTGGAGGGGGGGGGGGTGGATTTTAATTTCAATTTGAGTCACAAGACAATATAATATAGCTCTAGCAGTACAGTGTGTTTTGCTCTCGATGAATTACCAAGCTGTCGTCATAAAGGTGGAGAATATTTTTGTTCTGGCTCCAACGATGCATGTTGCTGCCAGGCTGAATTTCTTGATGTGCGCTGGTCACCGCTTTCCACTCTTTCAGGGGTCCCGGGCTATATCTTTGAGCGTTCCCTCCAATGCATTTCCAGAGGACTTTTCTTCCAAATAGTTTGCAATCTACGCCAGAAGAATGGCCATTTCGTCATTTTTATTTTTTTATTGGGGCCCTTTATTTGTTTACGGCGACGCGGGCTACCAAGGCAACCCCTCAAGTGCCTACTCGAAGTAACACGTCTGAGGTGTAGAGTTGTTATTGTTCTTTAAGTTAAATCTAATTATATGGTTACAGGCTTGACTCGTTTGTCTAGGGGAGGGGCCAAAGTTTATTTTGATTGGGGTTCAACATTGACTTTAACCATTTTTACACTATGAAAATTTCTATCTTCCCTAAATTTTATAGTAAAGTATCAGCAAAACATAAAAATCGAAATATATTAAAATATCATCAATAGTTACCATTTAAAATCTTGCCATCAACAAATGATCAAGGTTTAAAAAAAATTAGGGAAAATGATAATAATTAAGGGTTAAAGGCTGTTTTTTATTTCTTTTGTTTTTAGCATAAAGGTTGAATACAATATTCAGAATTTTTACCAATCATACTTTTTGTCTCAACCCCCCCCCCCCCCCAGACAAGAGACCCAAGCCTTTCCCCGTAAATCTAGATTTAACTTAAAAACCAATATAAACAGTACACCTCAGACGCGTTTCCTGGGGGAGGGGGGCTTGATCGGCCGGGTAACCAAAAAGGGGTCCCAAAATGAGAAGAAAAAAATGACCAAAAATGACCATCATGGGAGTTGACAAAACTTTATTTGGAAAAAAAAATCTTCGTGAAGGGTTTGGAGAATGTTCTTAATATAGCCAGGGTCCTGAAGAGTAAAAGCAGGGACAAAGATATTCAAGAAATTAAAGCCGGAGCAAAATCATGTCGCTATAGCAGCAAAACAAATATTAAAAAAATAAAAAATAAATAATAATAATAATAATAATATTCCATCTTTACGACGGACAGTGTATGATCAGCTAATGAATTTCCCGTGGTCTGCATCTGGTGAAGATTTTTTATACAATAAAGTTAAAACGTATTAGCCCATGCGCAAACATAATAAAGCCTCTATTGTCCCAAGACAATTAAATCCACATAATGTATTCGATTCGGCAATCTTGGATTCGCGCCGGCGATGCCCAAACGACGTCGGTTGACATTCGTGTGTCCTTCGGGTAAACTTCATATTGTACCTTCGCGTGTGATTCATAAAACCATCGTGTAACCTTCTAAACTTTGCCCGAACCCTAAAAATGACCCCTTTGTATAACCATCACACCTAAACATCGGGACAGTGTGACACCAGCTTTAGCACGTGCCTCCACCGAACGTAGGATCCTCCACCCCTTACCCTACTCCACTCAAATTATTTTTGTATTAACACTGTGAGCATAACAAAGCTGAAACTTCCCAGACATGTAGCCTAATAATTATCTACAATATGAGTCATTGCACACCTCATGACAGTACACCATTTTCATGCTATATGAAAAAATGTGATAATTTTTCTTCCAAAATGTAACGCCTCTATCCTTTTACTATACCCTAACATGTGACACATGACCATAAGAGAGATTTCCTCCACAGCAATAAACTTTTTTTTTTGCCACTGCACTGCAAAATCCAGGTTAAACAAATTTTGTTCTTGTGACAACAATTATTAACATTCATTGCAGCCACGAGCATCATCGAGAGAAGCTGCAGCCTGTTTCAATTTCTGCAAATAACATTAAGTGCAGTAATAGGCTGACAGAGTCACTTCAGTTGTCAGCCTACGCACCTGCTCGAAGAATTGGGAGATGTACAAGCTTAACTCCATAGCAGGGGAAGAAATGCACCTTGCTCTACCTTACTCTACTGTTGCTTGTCAATGCTTCAGACATCGAACTGAATCCGGGACCGAGAGCTCCGAAGTATCCATGTTTAATATATGTTCTCGTGCGGTAACCTGGAACGAACGTGGAGTAGCTTATGATGACTGCGACCGCTGGTACCACATTGAATGTATGGGTATGTCAACTCAGGTGTACGAAGCCCTTCATGAACCCAACGTCTCTTGGCACTGTGTCAACTGTGGATTACCACAGTTCTCAAGCAGACTGTTTGATCATACAAGCATCGAAACATCGAACTCCTTTGAAAGCTTTATCTTCACATGAGAATACAAGTGCCACCAGTAATGATACCAACCATGAGAAAACTGAGAGTTCTGATTCTTCAACTGCTAGCCGTGCCTCGCCTCTTCTCTCATCTACTCCACTAACTCGCAGGAATAGACTGGAATGCGAAAAACAACAGCACCTACGAAGCATGAAAATACTCAACGTCAACTTTCAGAGTATTAGGAACAAGAAAGAGGAATTGGCTGTACTCATTAAATCAACAAATCAAAGCATTATCATTGGAACTGAAACCTGGTTGAACAGCTCAATTATCACCTCTGAGATTTCCCCCTCCAGCTACAACGTAGTTCGACGTGATCGTCAGGATGGATATGGTGGAGTTCTGCTAGCAGTACGTGACGATTTTGTATATGATGTGGTCCAGGTGCGAGAGGTAGGAGAGCAAGTCTTCATTAAACTTTCATTTGGGAAGAACATCAGCCTCATCGTAGGAGCCCTCTATCGCCCTCCAAACAGCGACATTCAGTACATGGATGATATTTGCTCAAGCGTCAAAGATCTGGTTGTCCAGAACAGAAGTCTGTACTTTGGATAGGTAGCGATTTCAACCTGCCAGACATCAACTGGGATAACCTGAGTGTCGGGGGCCACAGCAACCATGCCGTCATTAACAACAGGTTTTTAGACATGGTCCAGAATTGTATTGCAGAATTGTTACAGCAGATGGTCTCGTTTACTACACGAAGAGATAGCGTACTCGACCTTTTTCTAACGAACAGACCAACACTGATCAACAAGTGCTCCTTACTACCAGGCCTTGGCGAGTATAATGAACAGAGCTCAGTGCATGAAATGTGGAACTGTTTCAAGACCAAGCTACTGAACTTTTTGGATACCCACGTGCCAGCCAAAACAACATCTTGCCGTTTTGGTCAGCCGTGGGTTACAAGACCTGTCAAACGTCTATCCAGAAGGAAGAAGCGCGCCTTCAATCGCTCCCGAGAAACTGGACGAGAAGAAGATTTCCAGAAGTATCGTCAGATCAAGAAAGCATCACAGCTGGCTTGCAAGGACGCCTTCAGTGATATCACTAACATTAAAGTCCAGACAGCACAGCAAACCAAAACGGTTCTGGAGCTTTATCAACAGTCGAAGGAATGACAGTACGGGAGTATCCCCCTGGAGGATACCAACGGGATGACACACTCAGACAGCACTGAGAAAGCTTATCTGCTGAATGATCAATTCACGTCTGTATTTCACAAAGCTGAGGACATGACATCAATGAAGCAAAAGGGACCAAGTCCTTTTCCAGACATGGATGACATCCAGATCTCTCCAGCTGGTGTGTACAAGCTGCTCTCTACCCTCCAGATACATAAAGCTACTGGACCAGACAGACTTCCTGCACATCTACTCAAGGAGCTGTCATTGGAGATAACACCAGTTCTGACTATTCTCTTTCAAGCTTATGTAAATCAAGGAGTTATTCCTGAAGATTGGAAGCAAGCAGACGTGGTCCCAATATTCACGAAAGGAGACAAGTGCAAATCGGTCAACTACAGGCCTATGTCTCTTACATCAATCGTCTGCAAGACTTTGGAACACATCGTGTGTAGCAGCATCCATGAACACCTTGATGCACACCACATTCTATCAGACGCTCAACATGGATTCCGTAAGAGGCGGTCATGTACACCTCAACTTGTACTTGCCATTCAGGACCTGGCGAACGGGATAGACAGAAAGAAACAGCTCGATGTGATCTTATTGGACCTATCGAAGGCATTCGACAAGGTACCACACGGCCGACTCCTACACAAGATTGACTACTATGGTGTTCGAGGCAATATCCACAGCTGGATCAAGGATCTCCTTACTGATCGCTCACAAAGGGTATTGCTTGACGGATGGTCCTGTCAGGCGTCCCGCAAGGCAGCGTCGTTGGTCCACTACTGTTCCTGCTCTTCATCAATGATATCCCAGACTGCTTATCATCTCAGACTACGGTGAGATTGTTTGCAGATGACTGTATCTTGTACGGGAAGATAGCAAGTGCTGATGATGCCACAAGCCTGCAGAACGACTTAGATGCCCTTCAGGAATATATATATATTGATTTAGCTACTTCTAAAATAATATATAATTGTATCATTCAAAGTAAAATCGACTATTGCTGTGAAGTCTGGGGACTTCGTTTACTGACCCAGACAAGCCAAGTAACAAAACATAAAAAACGTGCTGTCAGAATAATCCTTGAAACGAATTAATTTTACCCCTTCTATACAATTATTTAATCGATTAGATATGCTTTCTTACGAAAAAAAGAGTCATGTATTTCAGATGTATATTTGTTTATAAATGCCTAAATAATTTTCTTCTGATTTCTTTCATAACAAGTTTCAATACATTTCTGAGGTACATAATTTAAATACTAGGTCTGCCGCAAACCAAAATCTCTCCATCCCAAAATGCAAAACCGATTATCTGAAACATTCTTTTATATATTCTGCAATCAAAGTTTTTAACTCCATACCTGTAACCATAAACTTTCTCCCTACCATTAGCGCTTACAAAAAGGCACTAAAATCATGTCTTATGTCAACATTGCAAATACGTAATTTCTTTCTTTATCTATATTGATTCCATTTTATGTATTTCCCATGTATTTTTGATGTGTATTCCTTTACTGATTGTTTTGATGTATGTATATATTGTTTTTATTTGTAAAACCCCTTGTAATTCCAACATACTGTTGAAAGGGTGCCCTATTAAAACATTGTGTAAATAAATAAAAAATAAATAAAATAAATGGGAAGCAGACTGGCTAATGCAATTCCATCCGCAAAAATGTCAGGTTATGCATGTTTCCAACAAGAGACAAGCATCTCAGACGTCTTTCCCTTATTCATTCATGGGGAGCAACTACAACTGACCGAAGCAGTAAAGTACTTAGGAGTCAACATTCAAAACAACCTGAAGTGGAATCACCATGTGAGTTTGACAACCAAGAAAGCCAACCAAGTACTAGGTTTTTTTGCAGCGAAATGTGAGAGCTGGCCAACCCAAGACCAAGGCGTTATTATACAAGACACTAGTACGGCCAGTTGTGGAGTAATTTTACAAATAAAAGTCAACATTCAAAACAACCTGAAGTGGAATCACCATGTGAGTTTGACAACCAAGAAAGCCAACCAAGCACTAGGTTTTTTTGCAGCGAAATGTGAGAGCTGGCCAACCCAAGACCAAGGCGTTATTATACAAGACACTAGTACGGCCAGTTGTGGAGTATGCTACAATCGTGTGGGACCCGTGCACCCAAGAGAACATCCAAAAGATGGAAATGGTCCAGAGACGGTACGCACGTTTCGTTCTTGGTGACTTCCGGCGCATGAGCAGTGTTGCTGCTATGCTAACTCAACTAAACTGGACTAGTCTACAAGAAAGGCGGGCCCAGCAGAAGGTATACACGGTTTACAGCATCATTCATGGCCTGGTTAATCTGCCAGACAGCAGCTTCGTACCAACTGCTGGTCCTGTAACCCGTGGAAACCCTAAAAAATTCCGGGTTCCATTTGCTAGAACTCGCCTTCTCCAATCTACATTCTACCCAGACAGCATACGACTGTGGAATTCTTTACCATCTGACATCATCAACTGCACCTCCTTGGAACTTTTCAAGAAGAAGGTGCAACTCTTGAAACTTAGATGAGCTTCAAATTTTTTTTAGCTGCACATAGAAATTAAAATGTAGAGCCTTTTACTTGCACTGTATGCTAAGCACTTGACAAACACAAGGCACGATAATACACCAGCGGCGGGCTGTACCATATTGGAAGAAGAAGAAGAAGAAGAGAGATCTAGAACAGAGCCCTATTTCACCCGTATATACATGTATATCAATATATATATATATATATATATATAGGATAGGTACAAGGTGGAAACAAAGTATGAATATTACTCGCAAAATGTAAATTTTTAATATTTTCTTATACTAAAGCAAGAAACGTAGACTTTTTCTTGCAATTTTTTTTCCAATCTCATTTGATGCTGCAGATCATGAGATATGTACGGTTAGTTAAAGTAACATGAAGAATCATTTTTGTGCGTACACGTGTCTATAGATTCCAAACGGACTATGGCATGGTATACATTGCTATGGTCAAAGGGTTTGTGTTTTTTCCACGTCGCACAAAAATGAGCTAAATTTTGACAGAGGCAATTATACAAAATAGAACATATATGATAACACATCGTTTGAAAAGATTTTGTATTTAAACTATTTTCCTCTGCCGCTTGTTTTTTGTTTGTTTGTTTGTTTTTTGTTTTGTTTTGTTTTTGTTTTTTTACCGTACAGGTTTTTTTTTCTATGGTTTCTATATACAAAATATAATTATTATTATCAATTTAAGAAAATATTTCAACTTGATAATGTAACAATAATCATATGCATACTTTAATACGCAAGAATACAGTAAAAATAAGGCACATGACTTTACAGCGAAGATTAAAGTGTTTATGAATTTGAAATGATATCGAAAGAAAATACACTGTCTTCAAAAAGGGAATAACTGCATACACCTCCATTTTCAGCCAATTACATACAAGTAACATCAATATGTATTGTTGTATGAAATATGTGATATTCATTGCAGATTCAGCTGAATTGAAGCAAAGTAAAATGTACGTACAATTTAAATAATATACCACGAATAAAATTGTTATTGATCCTCCATTGCTAGATAGAGTTCTGAGTAAAAAATGAGTAAAAAGTCTGTTTTTGAAGAGTGGTTGTCTTTGTATAAACTGGCAACAAACTAGAAAAAATTGCCAAGTTTGGCATACACTGCTTGCAAAAAAAAAATAAATAAAAATTATTGTTCATTTAATTCCAACACTTGGAGAAAAGGCAATTCGACCCTGTCCCTTTCAAAAAGAGCAGAGTAATATTTTAAATATTACTTCTTTAATATTTTAGATATTACTTCCGAACGAACATTATAATCCTTTCGAAAAAAGCATTATTGGCCTTTATACATCACAGCTTCCCCTTACACAATTTAAGGTTCATCAACTCCTTTTATATAGCACAAAAAAAAGAGAAAAGAAGGGTTCATGCTTGTCCACTTTTTGACATAACCAATTGATTACCGTATAGGTAGTGTCAATAAATAAAGTGTATTTTAACAGTCATACGAAAATGGTAATTCAGCAGTAAAATTATATGAAAAAAAAAAAAAATTTAAACATATATCTAAAGTAAAATTTTCTTCACACTAATAATATTTAGAGAAACATTGTTGCAAGTGCATGCACTGCAAACTCCAGGTTAAACAAGATAATCGAGCCTTTTTTTTAACGAGATCCAGTGTACATACGGTACAATCTTACTGTGTGGAATTTGCTGTGCTATATGGTAGAGATGGTCAACGAAGCCATGATTTCTTAGGCTTATACGATTTCTGCTTATCATGATTATCAATATAAGAACATATAAAGTTCAACTGGGTAAAAAGTGAAATAGATATCTGCATACTATTATGCAAAACAAAATATTTAACACAAAAATACATTTACAAAACGACAAGGTACATCATAGATTGAAAATAACCATAACGATAAAACGCAATATTTACTAGAATAACCACTTCTATATTCAGCCAATGAATGACACATGTTATATCATTAATAAATGTTGTATGAAATATATTCATCAAAAGTTCAGATACATTCAACATTTATAGGGCCAATGCATTAATGTACCAAGTGAGTAAAAAAAACAAAAAAAACAGAACACCAAAAAAAAAAACAACACAAGAATTTAAAACCTAGAAAATTGTCATTAAAAAGAAAACTACTTATGAAACCCAAACCATTATACATATTCTGAAAGCGTAACTTGCATACAAATAACATTACAAATAAATGCCTCATGAAATATCCATCACGAGTCCAGTTACATTGTAACTAAGTAGGTTGTAAATGTAAATGTATTAACATATATATACATATATATATATATATATATATATATATATATATATATATATATATATATATATATATATTTACATCGGAGGCTAAAACTGATAGGTTCATGATTCCCTCCACATACTGAGAACAAACAATATGCCAATCAGGTCTGAATAGAAGAATACTAAGAACTCTCATAGAACATTCATGAAACAGTTATCTTATTTACGACTAAGATCCTATATCTATTTATTCATTTTATTCCTACTATCCTTGTAAAAAATTATTATTTTGACTCATTGTTTAAATCTGGGTTATAGTTTTGGTAAGATATAATAATGTTAATTACATTGGTCTCTTTTAAAACACTCCTACTATAAATCAAGAAAAATGAACGTTATAATATAAACACAACACAATAAGAAAGTTCCCCCTATTTCAGATATCAAGAATTTTAAACTAGGAGGAATTCAAAAAATCTAATTATATGTCCATGTAGGGAATTTAATTAACGACAATGGGAACGAATTTTAGGAAAAATCATCAAGTCATGCTTCAGTGAGCAATGATTGAATGCAAAATTGTCATTTTTTGAAGTTCACAAGCCCAAAATGGCAACTTTGATTCAATGATAACGGACCTATTTTCAAATTTTGAAAATGTTACACGTCAGAATGTATGCAAAACGTGCTTCCCAATATACGGAAAAGAAATTTGCGTCAAATTTCACGGTTGAGTGAGCATGCATCAAATTTGCCAAAATTGCCATTTTTACTTCTTTGCCATGGTATATTCGATCAAATATCATGATGGAATTCCTGTTGTGGAAGTGTATGTAACCAATATCCATTCATTTACGGTTGAATGAACCCATCAATCAACCAAAAAAACAGGCCATTTTAGAAATACGAAGAGTCATTGTAGTAATTCTATGCACTAGAAAGCATCTCAATAACATTTTTGGGGTTTTATTTATATTTTTTGGGCACGTGTCAACGATCCTATGGCATTTATTTACAAATTCATGCTTCAGTGAGCACGTGAGACTGGAAAAGCCCTTTTCTCACGTACGGACAAAAATTCAAATTCTTAGTTTAATTGAATATAACAATTCTTTTCGGGGAGAACTTTTGATTTTACTTTCATAAAAATCCCGATGTTTCACGCCTCAGTGGGCACAAGATACAAGAAAATCATGAAAATAAGAAGAAAGTTTAGGGCTTCATCATGGTTCAGTGCCTTTTCGAATACGTAATTTGAGTAAAGATTATGTTAGTTTGAGACCAGTTGAAGCTATGTGCAAAGTTTCATAAAATAATTCACAGTGAAATGGACAAAAACTGACACTTAATATATGCCAAATTTCACTTTTGTTAAATATCTGTACATAAAGTCAATGGAGGAGGAAATCAATACCTGATAAATGTGAAATTCGGCCAATTTCATTGGTGATTATTGTTAATTCTATGTCACGAAACTTGGCACACAGCTTCAACTGATCTCCAACTAACATGATCTTGATTCAACTTACGTATTCGAAAAGTCACTGAACCATGACGAAGCCCCAAACTTTCTTCTCATTGCATGATTTTCTTGTATCTTGTGCCCACTGAGGCGTGAAACATCGGGATTTTTGTGAAATAAAATCAAAAGTACTCCCCAAAAAGAATTGTTATATTCAGTAAAAGTAAGAATTTCAATTTTTGTCCATACGTGGAAAAAGGGCTTTTCCAGTCTCACGTGCTCACTGAAGCGTGAATTTGTAAATAAATGCCATAGGATTGTTGACACGTGCCCAAAGAATATAAATAAAACCCCAAAAAATGTTATTGAGATGCTGTCTTGTGCATAAAATTACTACAATGACTCAAAAATGGCCTATATTTTGGTTGATTGATGGGTTCATTCAACCATGAATGAATGGATATTGGTTGCATAAACTCCCAAAACAGGAATTCCCTCACATTTTGATCGATTATACCATGGCAAAGAAGTAAAAATCTCAGTGTGGGCAATTTTTGCTGCATGCTCACTCAACCGTGAAATTTGACGCAAATTTCGTTTCCATATGTTAGGAAGCACGTTTTGCATACATTCTGACGTGTAAATTGTTTAAAATCTGAAAATGGGTCCGATATCATTGAATCAAAGTTGTGATTTTAGGCTTGTGAACTTCAAAAAATGACATTTTTACATTCAACCATTATCACTGAAGCATGACTTCATGATTTTTCCTAAAATTCGTTACCATGGTAGCTAATTAAATTTCTTACATGGACATATAATTAGATTTTTCAAATTCCTTCTGGTTAAAAAATGACTGATATCTGAAATAGGGGAACTTTCTTTTTGTTTTGTGTTTATTTTCTTTTTCTTTTACAAATTGAATCTCTCTGAAATTTGAATTATTTAAGAGTTATCATAGTTATATACGAATATAACATATTATTGGGGTATGTTATGTTATTCCGTAGGACTAAACTGCCAATTTTAATTTTCTGATTGTTTTGGCTTCTAAAGGGTCCAACCAAACCAAAAATGGAGGGGGTCAAATTTTCAGACCCCGCCTTCACTACGTATTGGGCCTTTTAGGGGCGCCATTTTGGCCCAATGTGTAAATTTTGTGTTTTCCCACCTAATTCGCAAATTTTTCTCCAATTTGAGTGGCAAGTAGTAAAAAATGTCAGAGGAATTCACACTAAATAGTACTGCATCATGAATATTTACTTCCTTTACCGTTTAAGGGTCTCAAATTGCACAAGAACTGGGGAAAATGAAGGGCGGATGAATAAAATTCAGAAAAATATGGCGTTTTTATTTCCTTTTGGGCTAGAATATCAAAATTTATGAGTAAAAATGGTATTAAACATTGGAATGAATGAGAAATAAATGTCACATACCATTTAAATGGTAATCAAGCCTATTATAGACTATTAAAGGTAAAAATATACCCCAATTTAGTATTTTAACAGATGTATATGTTACTTCGACAACAGAGGGCGACAAACTCATTTTTATAAATT
>CALNVZ010002978.1:142879-154276 GCA_940671915.1 Paracentrotus lividus
ATAAATGAAAATGCACGATATTGTCTTAAGAATGTGAAATATCAACTTTCTATTATTTCTGATCCACTCATGCATTTAGATTGTCCAAAATATGATTTATTTGAGAAAATTTTTAAATTATTTTCACAAACGTGTTTGTCGCCATCTGGTGTTGAAGTACGATTTCTAGGGATAATCTATGCTTATTGTTTATATCTAACAAGCTAGAAATTGTTATATTGATGATGTAAGATATGTGTGCTTCAATTATACGACTTGAACTACAACTGTATGGTAACAAAGTGTCTTTTCAATTCGAAATTTTAGCTCAAACAAAGGAAATTGACTCGTTTTTAAACATTCATTTTCAAAAGGATATTTTTTTTTTTATATTTCTTCACAAAATGACCCCCATAGAGTAAAGATAATAAAATTTTTGTGATGAAATGTCCCTAAGAATGAACTAGTATGACATTTCTGTAAATTTAAATTAAAAATTGTATTCAAAAATTTGATTTGAGGAGGAATACAAGGCATTTTATTATTGGACCAATATGTCGCCCCCTAAAGGGCCCCAAGGAAATGATGGAGGGATGTGAAAATTATGAAGAAAAAAAATTTTGTTTATGTAATATAGAATGCAAGGAATCTATGTAGATAACACAATCATTGATTCATTTGGTTCTCAAATAATGTTGGATTATATACTTTTAATCAAAAATACCCAATTAATGGCTAAACAAGGACATACATGTATTTAATATTTTAAAAATGATGAATGTTTAGCTGACAATCAATCCTACTTCTGCAACATACCATGTCTCATCTTAAGTGAAGATTTTGTGGATCTTGAGCAAATGACTACTTATATTAAAGACCGTGGGTGGAGTAAATACAACCTTACATCGATTGAAAGCTAAGTAGGCGTATAACATAAATACCATAAAAATAAATTCATTTTGAATAACAGTATTCATAAAAAGGTGATCGAACCTCAACCAGGCCATCCCTCCCAACTACTCGAAAAGTTACCCCTATTTTAAAGTTGCGGTTGATGACGTCAAAGAATGTTAAGGGAATGCTATGGCCAGGCATGATTGGGTTTAGCCTTTAGAAACCACGTTTGTATTGCCATATCAGAACAATAGACCCCATGTGTGCTAGAATTCTATTGTTATGGAATGAAAGGGCAAATTCATTCAACATTTAGCATGTAGCATTCCGTAAACATTTTTTGACGTCATCAGCCGCGCCAATAAAATAGGGGTACTTTTTCGAGTATTTGGGAGGGATGGCCTGGTCGGGGTTCGATCACCTTTTTAATGAAATGCTCTCTAGATGGACAATAAAAACGCTGAAATTGGGAATTGTTGTATTATGAAAAATTATTAGCTTTCGTTTTATATGTAATTTGGGTTTTCATTTCTCGGTCCGGTCTGGGACTTTAAGCAAACATAATTGTAAGTCTATTTGATGTACTTTATCTTATCTTTCAAACCCAGTTCTTGAAGAATCTTCTCCAGGTCCTGAAGAGTACCTTTGTTTCTAACCTGCCACCATGCCAAACATTCTCTATATGCTGCATGGTAATTAGTCCTGTACTCTGCGACAATGTTCCTGGCTGAGTCATAGTTTATACCGATTTTAACACAGAACTCTGTGTAACGATCATAAGGCATGTGTCTTGCCAGGCTTTCCAGCTTTCCATCCGTAATATATCTGTTAAAGTAACAATTGGCATTTAAAAAAAAAAGATGTGATCAACAGTCGTCTATTGCCATTATGTATTTCATTTCAAAGAAAGATCGAGTTTTGGATTCATTTTTCCACGAGATCACTCACACACACACACACACACACACTCAACAACACAAAAAAAATAAAAAATGAAAATAAATAATTATCACATGAATAATCGCTCCTCCAAAATATTTTCAATTGAATTTCATAAAAAAATTACCGGTATGGTGAGAGTGCCTAAGTCTGCGGCGGTGCCCATGTCTGCGCGCCCACGTAAATGCGCGAATTTTATAGAACAAAACCCCTAGCTAATATTAACCTCAACAATCCATTTTGATACAAAAAACTGCAAAAAAGAATTGATTAAAAATGGTTTTCAGCAAGTTTTATTTGCTACCCTGAAAATTTCAACCATTCTCAAAAAAAGAAAGTCAAAAACTTGCGTGCGCTTGATTTGCGTGCAAAATGAGTTAGTGCCCTTCGAAAAATCGTTAAAAAAAACATTGTTCTTGTAAATTAGTTCTTGAGATTTTTTGCTTCATTGATCAATAGAATATGAAGAATGGAATAATATTGATGAATCTTAAAATAATACTTTACTTTTTATTGAAATTGAGGTCAAATTTTAGGTGCGCAGACTTGGGCACTGCCATCATATACTTTGGTTAAATCAATAATATTGTCTACTTTGACTTTGATTTTTACCGAGAAACCAGATGGATTTACCAGTGAGGATGGAGGTGATTTGTCAAAACCCAAAAGCAAAGACTGACCAGCCAATAAAAATTGTAGCCCTCTTTATAATAGTGAGGTGTAGATTACTCTAAAAATGGGGGCCTATCCGATCTTCATTCCCAAACAAACCAACTTGCCATACGGCCTAAATTTGATCGATTTCCAACTCCCTCTCTTTTTTTTTTTTTTTGAGTCGTGGCCGCCCAATACAAAAAGAAAAAATTAAAAAGAAATGGTGTCTCAGATGGTGTGGGATATTTTGTATTTAGACACTGATTTAATACCGAAAATTAACACCACGAGTTTAGAACTAGCTCGGTGTTTTATGTGTAGTGTTCGGCAGTGTACACCATTTTTACAATCTAAAAACACCACATAAGGTAGAACGGCTTTCTACCGACTGAGCCTTCCAGGTCTTGGGTTCGAATCACAATGGAATCCCATTTTCTTTGTTCATCTTTTTTTTTAAATAACATTATGTATTTCTTCTCAGTATCACTCTTTGTTAAAAAATAAAAACGAATAGCATTCAACCCTTTGAACTCTGAGTTATTTCCAAATTTCATTTTTAAAAAAAAGCCGGTGTTAATACATGTATAGGTAGCCATGACGGTGATTCTCATTTGCAATATCGCCATCTTTTGGTTGACTCTTCAACAACAACAAAAAAGTTTTCCTCTGCAAGTCCTCATATTGAAGTTTTTTTCACAGTGGTCGTTTTGGATACATTACTGTCTCTGACTCACCCCCCCCCCCCCCCCCCCCCCACTCAGGGGATCAACAATACACGTATGCTCCTTTCGGATTCTTAGAGATACCCCCTATCGGTAGGAGAATCCGTGTCAAAATTATTCCCTTATTACAGGCTTTTGGAAGGGAAGTTGCATAAAAATTACACCCTATTTCAGGCTTTCGGAGGGGAAACCAGCAAAATTGCCCCCTTTTCACATGTTTTTGGACCATATTCGGGACCCTTTTTCAGAATTTGACCTAAAAAAAATACCCCTAATTAAAAATAGGTAGCGGGAAAATGCTAAAAGACCCCTGTTTCAATGGTTTCTCTGGATTTTGTCCCCTACCTCAGCCCCTCAAATATACCTATTTCCCGGAGAAATCCGGAACGAGCATACGTGTATGTTGACCGCCTGAGTGGGGGGGGGGGGGGTGGGTCTGAATGGCCTCTAAAGCGGCCATTAGGGTTCACAGAGTAGTGATTAAGTCACGGTACCTTTCCTGAGATGACGATATAGCTGATGCCTCAGTCAAGTCTTTGTTTCCTATAATAAGAAACCCGAAAACATATTATATGTATTAATGATCTTACAGATTAAGATTTACAGGTACTACAGAGCATAAAACGAAAAAATAAGAATTTGCCATTTGTATAAGTATGTACTTGTTCACGGGTTTACAAAAGGCATTACGCTAATTTATACAAGACAAATGACACCGCATTTCCAATACATTCCTCAGTCAAAAGTAAAAAGAAACAAACTGTTTCAGAAATTTAACCTCTTTGGCATTTTACCTAGTTAATTACTTCGAAATATAATCAAATAATCTACATCTATTTATGTGGAGATTTTGAATTACATTCCCTAATCGAATCAACGATTTCAACATCAGACAGAACATCATTAGGGTTGCAAATATGGTTCTATGTAATTTACGGTTATATAAAAATACAGTGTGAAATACAATGTTATAAAATCTACATCTCAGATTAAAAAATAAAACCCTGAGAAATTTGTGGCTGGAAGTCTCGAAGCTTCTAGAACAAAATGGATCATAGTCTCATTATACCTCCTCCAATAACATTATACAGTCGTAATACAATTTGGTAATAACAAAATTAAGAAAAGAAAATGAGGTGTTTGAACTCACCAACAGAAGCTAGAAACTGTGTTTTAAACTTGATCCCCATTCCGGTTTCTGACTGAATCACTTCCATCCTCACTGGTAAGTCATCTGGTTTCCCGGTAAAATCCAATTCAAAGTAGACATTATAATGGGTTCTCCGGACATCTTTTACCTTTATGATCTGTTATTGCACCCGAACATAACAAATAGTTAATTTCTGTATAGTTGTTGATTCCAATTTATATTTGATTTACCCAACGTAAATCCATGAATAAAGGCAATTTCATGGAGTGACATGAAATTGACGAAATTTTCGGAAAAAATAAGAATAATATTTATTGCATTGTTAGTATAATCGTGTACAATCCGTGAAATGTTACAATACCGAACAACAACATTAGCAATGAGTTAGAATATAAAGGCCGGTATTCTCAAAAGGTCACTAAAGTTAGTACGCCTACTAACTTTAGTGACCCTTCGAGAATACCGGCCTTAGTACGTATGACGGGGTGACCATGTTAGTTCGCGCAAATTTCAAAAATAATAAATAATGCGACATTCCATCAACAATTACTTATATTTTACACAAAATTAACGAAAACTATCAATACCAATAAAACGGCAAAATTCTAAACTCCGAATCGCCGAACGGAGAAGTGAACTAGGTCAAAGGGTTTCGACGATATTGCGATTTCAAAATTCTGTGTCGATCGAACGATCGCGCATTTTGGTGAAAAAGCCACAAAAACAGTGTGACCTTATTTCCCGCACGGGCGTTTGTCAAAGATTTATCAAGAAATTCCATCAGTCTAAGGAAAGGGAATTACAGTATACGTAAGTCAAAATTTCATAGAACTAGATGATATTAATATCATCTTACAATTTTGATGACATTAACTAGGAAAATCATGATTTCCAGACCCTTGTCGGGAAGGTCGGATTTTTCAGAACGGACACGCAATTTTCCGATGTTTGGTCAATAATTTCACAATTCGATACTCCGTACCGTGACGAAAGTTTAATTTTTAAGCAATTTTGGGTTCCTCTTTCTGATGGTGCTATAAGATTTTCACGATATTGATTCTTTTTGAGATACTCCGGCGTGCGTGAACTAATGTCACGCGCGAATTATACCTATTCAAAATTGAAAGAGAGTCGCTATTTTCTTGCTTAGTTTTCTCACCTTTTCAAGAATGGTGTTTTCATCTAGTTGACACGTGACTTTCAGATCTTCATCTTTGACATTCATCTCATCGTCATGATCTTTAGCAGGTTGATGGGTGGCGTTCTCTTTTATGTCATGGAGATGTCTCTGAAATTTGCAACATTTATATACTCAAGATTTATATTGGGAATTGCCCATGGAGAAAATAACTGCAAAATGAATAAAGACACCATTGGACAAAAATTCCCCCCTTTTTTTTCAACAAGTTATGCTCAACAGGCTCAGGGGTAGGCGACTGATTTACTTTTTAAACTTGGAAATATGCATTTGGATATAAATTTCCCTTTATGTTAAACTGTGCCATCGAAGAAAAAAAATGATTTGTCTTTTGATATCAATATTTTGATTATTTTGACTACATTATGATACAGCGACAAAGATCTCAACTCATGGAATTTCATAAATTCAATTGATCTCCGTGACCCTTGATCTTTGAAAATATTATATACTGTAATTATTATTGTCCCTACAAAAGGAAAACAGTATTTATATAACACTTATCATTCATAGTCGTTGACGTCGAACGTAATCATGGTAATTATGTCCGAAAATTAAAAGTCTTAAAGTGTGAAATAATGGGATGCCCGACTTACCCAAGTTTCATGCTGAGGTTTGTTGACCATACGAAACTCCAGTATTAGTTTTCGTAAAGGTGGCATCCGACGTGGAAGAAATGGCATGAATGACATTCGTTTGCTTTTGAACGGATCTATTATGAAGGCAAGGAATGCTCCTGAGAAGTGATTCAATGCGACTTCAATATGATGCGGAGAAACTCGACAGTTCTTTGATGTTTGAACAATGCGCTCTGGCTTTCCTCCGTCTTTCCCTAATAATTGTATTGAAAATCATATATGTATTGCACAAAATTATTTGGTTGTATTTATAAAAAAAATTAAAGTATTTCAGAAAATTTCCATTATTTCACTTACGGCGTCTATATCATCAAACCTATGTTAATATAAATGTCCATAATGAAATAAATATTTTCATTTATCTAAAACCACGCCAAAGGACAGACTATACTCTATGGGTATTACCCCTTGATTATGATGTTCATGATCACGATGATGTTCGAGTTATAGGCCTACAAAAACTTTAAGAAAAAAGATACACGTGACCTCATACATTTATCATTGACCCCTAAATGACTTGGCCTCAAAACATGAAGTAGGGGAAAGTGGGAGTAAACAACCTAAAGTCTGACAGGTCACAATCTAAAATAAAAAAATAAAAAAACGCTGGGAAACCATTTTGTGTCGAAATCGATTGTAGTTAGGAAGAACTACAACAAAATTTCTCAAAATATGTTTTTCTAGAGATAGTGCCATCGAAAGTAATTCGTTGCACCAAAATCTGTTAATACTCCATTATGTTGGGTAAAACGGACCCATCGGTAGGGGCAAAACGGACCCATTATTGTCCTTTTTGCACTTTGTATTTTTTCGAAGAATGCTGGTGTGTGTGTTTTTTTTTTTTAATATATATATATATTTATATTGGTCATTATCGTGAGAGAATAATAACAGATTTCATATATCTATATTTGCACGAGTACTGGTACTCTGTTGTTTGTTTTTAAGGCTTTGTCAATGCCTATAATAAAGAACACACATTGTGTAACAATTGAGAAACTCTAAATTACTGGTAAAAAAAATAAATAATAATAATAATAAACTTGAATTTATCAAGCGCCTTTTCAAAACAGATACAAAGCGCATACATAGGAAATAACACATTAATTATACAATGGAATACGACATAACACAATAGAGCATAAAAAACAAACATAATACATGTACATAAATTAGAAAAGATGCGTTTTGAGATGCTTTTTGAATGAATTGAGATTTTGACAGTTTTTTAGTGCCTGGGGTATCGGAGTTCCAGGTCTTGGGTGCCACCGCCAAAAAAGCCCTATCACCTATCTGTTTCCTCGTTCGGGGGACAGTTAGAGTGTTACTACTGGCTGAGCGAGTATTATACATGGACGTATGCGAGCTGAGGAGATCATTGAGACATTCTGGAGCTAGATTACTGATATATTTGTAGGTGAGGGTTAAGGTCTTATACACAATACGATTATTAACACGAAGCCAATGAAGGTCATTGATGAGAGGAGTTACGTGGACAAATTTTGGTTTACAATGAATTAAACGTGCTGCTTTATTTTGGAGAAATTGGAGAGAATTTAGATCTTTACAAGATATACCATTAAGGAGAGAATTGCAATAATCTAAGCGAGAAAGGACAAGAGATCGGATTGCTGCATGACAGGCATCTTTGTGTACAAACTTTCTTATTCTACTAATATTTCGTACATGGAAATTGACCGATTTGGAAACATTAGAGACAATGCTCTGTCATACTCATATGTTTGTCAAAGGTTACACCCAATATACGCACAGACGATTTTTTTTTTTTTTAATTATTTTTTAGATATAGGGGTAAGTCCGTTCTAACACGGGGATTGTTATACTCCATTTTCCCTTAGCCTATTACCCTAGGATTATTAATTTCCCCGTATGAACACGATTCATCCAGAAATAAATAGATGTCAGAAAAGTTAAGCAAACAAGTAACAGAACTACAGGGGGAAAAAAATCAAAGGAAATATCTCACTAGAGGAGATAGATGTCTAGATGCGACTCCGAGACAGAACATAATTTATACCATAGATAATTATGAACATGTTCGATTTTCCTGAGAATCATGAGACGACGCGGAGACTCATCTCGGAGACGTCCCGAATCTTGAACTCGCCTCCGAGTCTATGAGTTTGGACACGCCTCCGAGTCTATGAGTTTTTAGTCTGGGGGTAATTATCTGGGGGGCGGGGTATTGTCTTGGGGGTAATTGTCCGGGGAAATTTAATGGTCCGGGGGTAATTGTCAGGGGGTTATTGTCCGGGGGTTATTGTCCGGGTTATTGTCCGGGGTTATTGTCCGGGGGTAATTGTCCGGGGTATTGTCCTCGGGGTAATTGTCCTCAGGGTAATTGTCCGGGTAATTGTCCGGGGGTAGTTGTCCTTGGGGGTAATTGTCCGGGGGTTAGTTGTCCGGGGGGTAATTGTCCAGGGGTAATTGTCCTTTACAATACGACCAATTATTTATGTTCAAACATTATGTGACCAAGTTTTCTTACGCTTGATCAAACAGGAATTTGCAAATATGGGACTATGTTGATTTCAATGCGTCTTATTCTTATATCTAGTGACTTTTGTCAGATTCTTTTTGCTTAAAGTAATTATTATGGATTACACACGGGTAATTTGGATATAGTTATTTACTTGAATTTTTGCATTTAAGGCACTGGTCGTGTCACTCATGACACATAGAGGTGGACCATTTTCCACAGAGAGGGAATGATTGATAAGGACAATAAATGTCAGAGAGGTACACTATTCATGTACATATACCAGCACTTATGGTACCATATAAGATCGACTTGGGCACAAATCCAACCAATAATGGTCAGAAACCCATGTCCAAAATTCGTCGTGTCACTCACGCACTGTTTTTTAATAATCTTTTGGACCAATTGTAATATTCAAATCCAACTGGTATTGACACATGCCACACCTACATTATACATAATATGGTAGTCATGATCCATTCATAACCTACAAGTGCGAAGATATGCGCCCTTCTGTCAGTCCAAATGTCGTGTCACTCACGACATTTGACCAAAAGCATATGACCAAAAGTATTAATTTTAAGTAAAGTGTATCAGCTAGAAAAATCAGTCGACTTTAATAAGTATACAAACCCATAGAATTTTGAGAAGATTTGATTTATATATACAGTATACCTAATTGATTTCCCCGGGTTTACCTTTACAAAGTAGATATTGTAGTAGATGTAAACCATAAATGCGGCTTATGAGTACTTTAAAGATATAATATGTCCTTGTTAGCCTACCTTTTTCGAGTAGTGCTCCTCGACTGGCAAGGTACTGAACTACATCATAATGGTCATTTGAGGATGCCTTTTGAAGTGGTGTCCAACCTCTATTATTACCCTTGTCTATCTGTGCTCCTTGATTGATGAGATACTGAGCTACTTCAAGATGACCACTAGATGACGCAATGTGTAAGGGTGTGTCACCATCATCGTCACCCTTGTCTATCAGTGCTCCTTGACTGACGAGATACTGAATTACATCAAGATGACCCGTGTGTGACCCGCTGTGAAGAGGTGTACTACCTTTATTCTCACACTTGTCTATCTGTGCTCCTTGGTTGACGAGATACTGAACTACTTTAAAATGACCCTTGGATGATGCATTATGAAGAGGAGTCCAACCTCCATTATAAGCCTTGTCTATTTGTGCCCCTTGACTGACGAGATACTGAATTACATCAAGATGACCCGTGTGTGATGCAATGTGAAGAGGTGTCTGACCTTCATTGTTAACTTTGTCTATCGTTGCTCCTTGACCGACGAAATAATCAACTACATCAAGATGACCATTGTATGAAGCCATGTGAAGAGGTATATTGCCTAAGTTACAAGCCTTCTCAAATTTTGCTCCTTGACTGACGAGATACCGAACTACATCAAGGTGACCATTGTATGATGCATTGTGAAGAGGTGTACTACCATTACTATCGCCCTTATCAATCTGTGCTCCTTGACTAACGAGATACTGAACGACATCAACATGACCTGTGCATGATGCAAGGTGAATAGGTGTTTGACCTGCATGATTACCCTTGTCTATCTGTGCTCCTTGACTAACGAGATACTGGACGACATCAACATGACCTTTGTATGATGCAAATTGAATAGGTGTACTACCTTCATTACTACCCTTGTCTATCTGTGCTCCTTGACTAACGAGATACTGAACGATATCAAGATGACCATTACATGATGCTATATGAAGAGAAGTCAAACCTCTGTTTTTCTTATCAATTTCTGCTCCTTCGTGTAAAACATACTCACCCTTGTATCAGCTGTCATACTTTCTAGAATCGATTTTAACGTTGCTATGTCGCCCATTGCAACGTCCTTAAACACGTTCCTAGAATCACCAGATGCCATCGTCGTTATTTTAGCCAAGATTTATACAAAATTATTAGTCTGAATGATTCCAAAGAACATTGTTAACCAAACTGTTGCAAAGACACCGATTGGTATAATCAGTTGTTCAATCCACCATTTTTTCTAAAAAGGAAGTTTTATTTCATACACCGATCAGCTATCTATGATTATATGGGTCCCTAGAGTCCTGCTTAGGTATATATCTTTGTTTGAAACAAGCAAAGTTGGGTTGCCTCTCCAAAATCCAAAAGTCTACAAGGACACGAATGTATATCCAAAACACTGTACCAAGGAGGTATCGGAGTATGCTGTCGAAAACGAATGCTCTCACAGTAACGGAGTCGAAAGTGAACCTGCACATCTTGAAGACCTATAGCATTGCTCATTTCAGGCACGCTGGCATTACTTACGTAAAATATGGCCAACTGAATTAAACATCAAAACTTCTCAAAAGTTCTCAAGCGTATTTATGTCACATGTGAAACAGTTCTTATCAAAACCCAAATCGCTCTCCAACGATGCTTGTATTCAAGAATTTATTTATCGCATTTCTGACACTCTATACATTTATACTAAATAAAGCGTCACAGCTTCCCCCATCCCCAAAATTCCCCAACATATATTTTTTTTTCATGTGGAAACAACAAACTCACACAGTTATTATCAAAACACAATTAGCGCTAACCCTCCACGATGCTCGTCTTCAATAGTAGGACAAAGATGATATTGTGCACAATAACTTTGATGTGGTCCTGGATACCGAATTGAAAAAAAAAAAATTACTATTCATCTAATTCACTGTCACGCTATACA
>CALNVZ010002981.1:0-28584 GCA_940671915.1 Paracentrotus lividus
GTAATTGATGAGGAAATTTGAAATTACCATGCATAGAACTTAGAAGAGTCTAAACGCAAAACAAATAAGCACCCACTGTCGACCCATAGATCGATATCAATATGATTAATTTTTATAGTATGGTAAAAGTGCCTAAGTCTGTTCAGTACATATGTCTCCGCACCCACGTAAATGCGCAAATTTGATAGAACAAAAAACCCAAGTAATATATCAACCTTCGATCTGAACCTCACCAATCTATTTTTATACCAACAAAAAAAAACTGTGAAAATGATTCATTAACAATGGTTTCCAGCAATTTTTATTTGCTACCCTGAAAATTTCAACCATTCTCAAAAAGTGAAAGTCAAAAACTTGCGTGCACTTGATTTGCGTGCAAAATTAGTTAGTGCGCAGACATGGGCACTATCCAATTTTGCTACACAAAACATGACAAAATGACAAGCCTGTCGATAAGTCGTAAAAAAAACATTGTTATAGTAAATTATTTCTTGAAATTTTTTGCTTCATTGATCATTAGAATATCATGAATATGAAGAATGGAATAAAATTGATGAATCTTATCTTATGAAAATTATATTTTACTTTTTATTGAAATTGAAGTCAAATTTTAGTTAACAGCCAGGTCTATTTTTTTAAACATGCCTCTTTGACTGGGCTTGATTGAGCTTGAAATCAACATTTCAATCTTTCTGCATTGATTTTCCATTGGGGGAAAACTGCCACAGTCAAGTACTTCCCAGAGCAAGGTCAATTTTGAATTGACCATACACAGCGCGAATCTACAATCAAAGTGCATGGTTGCACATCACCATTCACAACACAAATCTCAACACATGGGCCAACACAGAACTTAAAAGTAGAATAACTTATTATCAAAGACTCCGTAAAATCACGAAAAATCCGATTTTACAAATGAGAATGCTACTTTAAATTTAATCAAATATCATAATTTCTTACCTCAAAGAGATGACATGTTCAACTCAAGCGATGAGTAGACTGTACTTCGATATTCAGCATGTCACCTTGCAGGAAAATAGTGCACACATGATTACGTACTCCGACTAGTAGTCTCTCTTTCAGACCAAAGTCTGTCGTGCACTAGATCACAAACCTCACTTGCTCAGACCAAAACAAATACAGGTGTATTTTAGTTGTGGGGGAGGGGGGCAAGAACACCCCCAATTTAAATAATTGGCTCACACAATATGCAAACGATCTACCATTGAAACACCGCTAAAAATCATTTACAATTCACCAATGGTGCCTCAATGGTACTCTCAATGGTAGCTAATTTAAATAATTCGCTCAACTGAGCGCACACCATTATGCAAATGAGCCACCATTGAAAAAACCACTGAAACACCATTTACTATTCACCAATGGTGCCTTATGGTATTACCAAGGGTACCAAGGGTAGGCCAACGGTATATGATAATATATAGATGATATATAGATGCCAAACAGTACCCCATGATTTCAAGATGGGGGGGGGGGAGGGGGCACCGAAATATGATCAGCGGGTGACGCTTAAGTTAGGGTTGCCAAATAGATCAAAAAAACAAAACAAAAACAAAACAAACCCAAAAACAATGTAAAATAAAATTTAGAAGAAATTTTTTTTTTTAGGGCCTATATAAAAAATAAAAAAAAATAAAAAAAAATAATAATAATGTTACTAATGAGAGCGAACTAAACCGACCCCTCTGGCTGAAATTTGACGTTTATGACGGCCAAAGGCAAAAAAAAAAAAATAAATAAATAAAAAATAAATTAACACCTACCCCATTAAAGGTAAACACCGCGCACTGATATGTATATACCATACACCATTGCTTCTTCCATATTCACCTACCATTCAGACACCATATAGTTATCGTTGAACAAGCAAGAACACCACCTACTAACAGCACGCACCATTGAAACATCAATGATCATTTAGCTCACACCACTTAAATACCACTAATATACCTCCCATCGTTGCTTCTACCATTCCCCTACCCTACCATTCGGACCCCATTTAGTTACCATTGAACATGCAAGAATACCATTTATTTTCCAGCACACACCATTGAAACACCACTCAATCGGTACTGATAATACCATTCACCATTGGTGCTACCATTCACCTACCATTCGGACCCCATTTTATTACCATTGAACATGCAAGAATACCATTTACCAACCAAAACACACCATTGAAACACCACTCAATCGCCACTGATATACCATACACCATTGGTGCTACCATTCACCTACCATTCGGACCCCATTTCATTACCATTGAACATGCAAGAATACCATTTACCAACCAAAATACACCATTGAAACACCACTCAATCACCACTGATATACCATACACCATTGGTGCTACCATTCACATACCATTGGGATACCATTTAATTACCATTGGATATTTTTGTAAGGGAAGGTCAAATGTAAACCTCGTCACCAAAGAACATCAAAATTCAAGTTCAAGAAAATGTTTAGTAAGGGTAAAACTATATGTGCCAAAGATATCTATGTGTAGTAAAACCTTGTCAAGTAATATTAGTTTTGTAGAAGTGTGTAATGGTTTTGTTTAGTAATTAGTACAAAAGATCCGTTAGATTAGCTAATTTTTTTATCAGTTAAAGCAGTTTGTTATTATTTTTAATGTTTTAATATGTGTTTTAAAGTTGTTTTTTTTTTCGTGTGCATGCTATTTTGTTTTTATGTACGCCAAGTATTATTTGTCTGTTACAAGTAGGCCTATGTATTAGATGAGATTTTCATAGATTTTTATTTCAATAAAATTAGTTATGTATTTGTATTCATTACAACAAAAAAGTAGTAAAATGTAGCCAAGAAATTACCATGCCAAAGTAAATTGCCAAATTAGATTTATAACAGCAATTTTGTAGTACTATAACAAAGAGTTAAAGCTTTTCAAAACACTTGCGAAATATTTGCCAAACTATTTTTTTATATTCAGATTTGACCTTTGTCACTTTTTTAAGACTTCTTTCAGGGTAGGGGCAGTAGGGGAGACCGGGGACAAATGTAACAGTTTTATCCAAATTTGACCTATCAAATTTATTAAAGCTAAATATTTGCTTAAAACAAAATAAAATGAAATATGCATATCTTAGCTTGACATATGAATAGGTTTGGGTTAAGTACAACAAGTTATTTTGAAGCAATTACCATTTCAAAACAAGATGTCGAGTGTTACAATTGCCCCGTGTTCAGGGGCAATTAGGGTGTTTTTCGCAGGACTGCGGGGAGCTTATCTAGAACGTTAGCATAAAAGAGGGCACTATTTTCGAAATGCCTGCAAATCCTAGTTTTCTATCTTCTTCAATAACTTTGAATAAAAGTTTTCAATGGTAACCGCACATGTTCCCTTTGGCTTGTGAGACATTGTAACGTTTATTGTTGCAATACGAATTCAATAAAAAGGCTACTTTACTGGGGATACCTAGTTCTTTCTTTTTTTCATACCAAGATTTTATTGTGTCAAATGCGTCTATGCGTATAACAGCTGACCTAAAACATTGCTGATATGAAAAGAAATAACCTACCGCCCAGCCTTTATGATTAGTCAACTCAAAGTATGCTTCTTTTATGTTTTAGCAAAGGGGGCAATGTCTGTGTACATTCCTATCAAAGCGCTCGCTTATTGGCTTATAACTGACTCTCGGCTGGGAAGCTATACGTTCTACGTTTCGGGAGAACGTACATTTCCCCAAAATAGCGTTGTAGATTTTGACAACGGGGAGCTATCTCTTGTAGCTAGGGGAAACCCTCGTTTGTGCACACGAAAACTTGTAATTTAAACGCTTGCCAGCCGTTTCTAGCAAATACCAGTTTTACACTATCTTTTTCCTGTACTAACAATATGCAGGAGTTTGGGGTTTGAGCTATTTTGAAAATAAAGCCGTTCATAATGCTAACGTTCTAGATTAGCTCCTCCGTAGTCCAGCGAAAGCACCCTATTGTAACAGACGCACGGGGCAATTGTAACACATGAAAATGTAACATTTTGTTTTTCTTTATCAAAGCTATGCACTTGACAGATCCAAGATTTAAACAACATTAGCCACATAAGCTAATTATAATAAAAGATGACAATGCTTGACTCAAGTTACAATATATTTTTCACTTGTTATATGCATTGCATGGGATTATTGCAGAAGTTTACGTGCTCTGTACGGGCGATAGCAGAGCGCTCAATTGTCCCGGGGCTAGGCACTGGGCAAAGGCACTTACTTAGTGCTATTGATACTATAGCCCCTGAGGTGGGTGACCATGTTTGGAGAGGTTTTTTTCTATCTTAACTTTGGTATTCATTGTTGAAATTTTAGCAAAATACAGGCCTAAGAATATCATTTCTAAATAAATAAGTAAGACAGACTCAATAAGGCTCAACCCACTCATGAATTTTGTCGCCAGAAGAAGAACATTGGGGGTAGTGTGAGTGAGATATTTAACTTTTTTTTTTGTTTTTTGCTCAATAAAAAAAAAAAATAAAAAAAAAAAAACAGTTTTTATTTTTTTTTTATTTTTTTTTGGTGCTGTAAAAAAAGATTTTCAGCAAAAATAACCGTCCTAAAAACTCTGTTTTACCGCCAAGTACTTCTCAAAAAGCATGTGGAGCGAATGAGAATGGTTTACTACAAAAAATGCCAAGCCTCTGTAACCAGGAACTAGAAAAACTAGGTTGGTTAAAAAAGGCGTGACTTGAGCCGATGGAGGCATGTGTACTGCTCGTCTATCTGGTTTTTTAGCGTGTGTTTCTGTTAGGAATGGGAGCCTCTGTTGTTACAATTGCCCCGTGTTACAATTGTCCCCGGTCTCCCCTACAATGTTCATAGCTCAGAATTCTAATGTTCACATCACAACCTGTATGACATGATAACGACAGTGAGCCTGCATTATGTATACTGGGCCCTTGTGCTAAACACTTTCATGTCAGCATTTAAGGGTGGTATCTCACTTCGCCGAGACATCTCCGCGACACATAAAAAGTATAAGAGACGTCTATGATGCTTTGTTCCGTCTCTGAGTTGTCTCCGCGACGTCTCTATGTGACAATTTTCATAAACCGTCTCAAAGCAGTTTCAAAGAATGGTCTCAAAGTAGTTTCCACAACTCATGAAACGTCTCGGAGACGTCTCCTCGACAAATTTCAAAACTGTCTCCAAGTAGTTTCAAAACTGTTTCAAAGTAATCTAAAATCCGTCTCAAAGTTGTCTCAAAGTAGTTTCCGTGAAGTGAGATACCATCCTAAGTCATAAATCATGACATACATCTGTTGCGAGAAATTTTATTTCGGAAATCATGTGATAAAATCATATTTATGTTACGATAATACATGTTTCTAGCCAAAGAGCCCTGATCAAACATAATGTGCCTGATTTTTATTCAGCGATGAAATTATATAGGTTTTTCCACATCAAAATATCCATCCTGGTCAACCAATCATTTCCGAGGGCGGCATCAGTTCAAATGCTCAATGTATCAGAATGAATGTCAAATAGCAACACCGGTGTCAAAAATAGTAGTTTAAGATATCCATGTATAGCTCGCGGAATGTACAAATAGGTGCCTGCAATATGTCAATATGAGGTACGAAGTGCCCAATTGGAAGTTCAAGATGTCCTGATAGGTAATGTTTACAACAATGTAGTGGATATGTCCGGTAATAAGAAGTCCAAATGTTCACTATAGTAGCGGGCCGTTGTCAGTATACCGGAAAGTTCAAGTAGACAAGGTAAGGTAATTCATGATCCCATATAGTAAATTTCAAATTAATCAATTTGGAAATTTAAAAAGTCACATAGGGATGCCTAATGTATCCGTATAGCGGAGAGAAATGCAGTCCTTAAGGGAAATTAAATATCGCTAGTGATCTCAATGTCCAATGTTAAATTGAAGACACAAAAATACCAATGAGTCTTCGTTACAATTTTTGAATCCGTCTTTGAAGCTATTTCCTGTATTTCAGTAATGAGTTTATAACCTGTTCGCATAATCGTTAGATGTCAGGACTGAAGTGGTCAAAAACCGCATTTTTTTTTTGATAAATATGGAAGATGAAAACATGAATTTATTTTGTGTTGTCATAGAATGATTCACATTATTTGGCATATAGAAATTGCAAACGACGGATGATAGTGAAAGGATGAGAACAGAAGATGATATATGTTTGTATTGTAACGTGCAGAATAAGGACTCTTTTAGTCAAGTAGGATGATTTACATCTCTTGTCTCAGTCATAGTATAGCCTTTGCCAGCTTTTTGGTTACAGTTTCATGTACAAATGATATGTTCAATATCGGTGTTATTTTATAAATGTTACATGAACTTGTCTCTAAAGCTTTATAAAAAAAAGAATTTTTTTTTTTTTGCTAGCTCGATCCCTCCGCAGTCAGCTCTTAGATCGATCATTACAATTTGTGTACGAGGTGTGTTCCATGAATATCCATGTACCTTCAGCCAACGCTTGTTCATGCCATGTTTTCTATCTTCTTTTGTGCCATAAATGGCGTTGTAACGTTGTCTTCCCTGTCTTCATGAATTGACCTTTCTTCAGACATCTCTGTATAACATCGAGCGCCTTTTCAAGCGTGATTATTCAATGATCGACACATTGAGATTTTCTCATTCTCATTATTGAGTAAATGGTATACATAGATGTTTGATGTCGAGATAAGTCTATAGTCCTTTTATATGTTATTCTTTTAATTCAATAAATAAGCAAGAGATTTAAAATTAATTTAATGATATAAAATATAAAATCACATCGTGAAATAGTTCCAAAGGTTGGTGGCCTTGCGCCCTCGAAGTTAGAAAAAAACATGTTCGGATGTATCCTCACATTGTTATTTTTCCTATGCTTTAAACATGCCTCCATCCACGTATGTTTCATCACCAACTAAAGTCAGGCTCTTGTTGAATGGGACTGTTCTTGAAAAAGCATATTTCAATAGATGTATTATATTTAATATTATAATAAATAACAGTGTTTTTTTTTTTTCATGTAAGAATGTCAACCACAAATAAACCTTCTTCTTATATATAATGTAGATTGCATATCAAATGCAACATCACCTGTGCAGCTTGGGTCCAATGAATATAAATTATTAAGGTTGTAATGTTTTGTGTGTAATTTTCATATGTGACACAATGTATTATTTCACAGACATTATAGTTCTGAAAATGTTTTTTTTTTTTTTTTTTTTTTTGTCTGCAGGCATAATTTTAAATGCGCATTGCGACATTTCATTATGCACTTTCATAGACTACGGCCAAACGCTTTTTTTTTTTTTTTACATTTGGTTTTCTCTACAATATGATTATTTGTAATCAATAAAAAAGATAAGCATATGAAATAGGATTTTCTTCGCCTCACATTTAGCTTGAATGAGATTAATAATTCCCGAGTGAATCTTCGCCACATGTAGAAAGAATATAATTTGCTTTTATTTCAGAAAACCCTATTTTTATGGCATTTGCATAATTCAAGAATCCTCAATCTTGTAGCGGTTTGAAAATCATATGCTTTCATTTAGGCATCTTAACTTTCTGGCTGTAGTCCACTGACATTTGTACTTAACCAATGCGACATTGGAATTACTGTATGACAGATTAAACACTTTGATTGACATACGGGATGCATAACTACCGCTCTCTTGTTGTGGAGGATATTTTAATCGCTATGGACTCTCCCATTTACCTGTTAAGACCATTGAAAAAACTTTTCCGTTATATGGACAGGATTTCCTATTTGGAACAACAAATATCTTTAGTCTTGGAATATTTGACATCGAGAACATCGGATCTTGATCCCATCTGTTAGGACGTCGATGCTTCTATAAAGGAGCTTTGTGATTTCCGCCTATTTAACATAGATTTCTCATAATTGTGTGGATTTATTCTGACTTCGCAATGGACATTTAATTTTACCTGTTCGGTGATATTAGTCTCCCCGCCTGCTGTTCATGGGCCGGCTGACTTTGACTTCCCTATTGAAATAATCTCTATGGTGTGGATATTTGACCTGTACTTAGTGGACACGTTATTCTCGCTATTTACACATTGATCATGTAATGTGGACTTTTGAATTTCCCTATTGAAGCATTTGAATGACCATCGCGATATACATTTTGAACTTGATACCTCGGCATTTGAAACTTGGAAAGACCTATACATCAACTTTGTAATCTTCTATTTATTTATGTTGGGTTTTATATTCTCTAAGGTAATCTTTTCTTCTGTAGATTGGCCTCGTCCAATATGAATAAGGATATTAAAGCCCAGGGTGAACAAGTCGTACAAACGCAACACAAATTCAAATTCTTTCTGAATAATTTCTTAAATACTAAAATACAGTCAACTCTCGTTATAACAAGATGCTCGAACCAAGCAAAATGGCCTCATTACGTACGAAATATAAAGGCAAAATAAGAGAACTGCTGGAACTGGTTATCCAATAAAGGAGAGCTTATGGTGTAAAATGAAGTCAAAAGAGCCTGAGCTTTCGATCCTAGCAGAATCTTCGTCAGAGACAAAATGACACAGAAAAGTAGGGAACAAACATGGATATAGAGAAAGAGAGGAAAAAGCTACACCTAGATGGCAAGCCAGGAGTAAGAGAACAAAGGGAACAAAAGGGGGATGTAAAAGGTGTGAAGAAGCCAGCCAATCAAAAGGCAAAATAAAGATGATTAGCTGGGAGAGGGAGTGAGAGTAAACAAAGAAGGGATAAGAGTAAAGGCTAAGGGGCTGAAAAGAGTGAAAGAAGAGAGAGAAAGCCAAGGAATATGAAGGCACATAGAAATGTGGGATTGGAGAAATGTTTTGTAACAAGAAAATATTGTTTTTGCTGTAACGGGAGTAGATTGTACCTGTAAAAGTGTGTTTTTTCCTGTTTCAGAATTAAAGATCGAAACCTGTTTAGAAGCTACATGTACCTGCATTTTTTGAGCTTTCGCTAAAACGTGTATCATTGATCTTATATTTGTTTGTTAAACATAATTGTACAATATTTGTCTGAATTCTGGTGTGTATATGCAGGAAAAAAAAACACACTTCAAAGGTTATTTTAATTATATGTATAATAAGGCTTAATATTAGTTCAGCTTTCTGATTGTTGGTCATACACGTGACTAAGAAAGTTAGAAAGAGAGAGAAGGAGCAAGTGAGAACAAGAAAGTGAGAGTGAGAAAGAGAGAAAGTGAGAAAGAGAGAAAGTAAGAACACAGAAGTGAAAACAAGAAAGAGTGAACGCGAAAATGAGAAAGAGAAGAAAGTGAGAGTTAGAAATTAAGAACAAAAAAGTGAGACAGAGAAAGTGAGGACAAGAAATTGAGATTGAGAATGAGAAAAAGAATTGAGAATGAGAAAAAGAATTAGTGAGCGAGAGAGAGAGCCGGCAGAGGAGTAACAACGAGTAAGCAAGCAAGTAAGTAATGCTACAGTCACACAGACACTTACGTGAGTACGTCCGGTTGCGTCCAAAATTGTTTTCTTTTCTGCGATCCCCACGGATGCCTATCCGTCATAGTCGCAGTGGAGATATTGGATAATTTCGTTCATCCAGTAAAACAAAGAAATACGTTAAGAAGTGATAGAATAGAATATGAAATAAGATTAAACAACGCAAACGTATCTATACGTAAGTGTCTGTGTGACTGTAGCATTAGAACGAGGACTATCATGAGAGGCCTGCGGATTAGGGAAATATCTAGATATCATGACACAACATTCTTGAAAAACAAATATTACCCTTAGTCTATGTCGTTTATTTTCAAATCAAATCAAGATAACGGTATTGCATCTATGAATTAAAATAAAATCTATTCAATTCTATTGCTCAGGCATCTGAATTCTTTTTACAAAGCACAAAAACATGATACATATTTGCACATACAATGATCTATTCAAAGTCAAAAGATAAAACTGTACATAGCAGGATATGTGTGTATTATGGAGCACTATTGTAATACTGAATTAGTTCACTGGTTGAAATTACAAATTTAAAAATTATTTCATTATAATACATAACTATATAATGTTTTATATTCTTGTGTATAAGCACCCGATAATTAATCTATGTGCATGTAATGATCAGTTTTCTTAATGATCACCAAAGATCTACATACACAAGTACAGAATCTCAGGTAAATTAATTATTTTCATAGTATTTCTGCTTTGATTTGATTATGTTTTATAATTTATAAAGTTGAAATGTGCATGTGTATATAGAAGTATATATATGTGTGTGTTTTCGTAGACTTATCTTACATGTATATATATTTTTTATAATTATGGAAAAAGAAATTGTTCCTGGTACTATTTATATGTTTTGTTTTGGTTTTTGTTATACAACCCTTGAAGAAGGCTTTTATAAAGCCGAAAGCTTGGCCAATGAGTGGTTTTCAGCAACGCCAATCTCCTCCTTGTTTACCTCATTTCAATCTGTGTTGTGAAGTTTTTTAGAATTGAAAGTTCATATAGTGAAAATATATTTATTATTTTTTTAAATTCTGACTTTGAATGACCATATTTTCCTTGTGTCTAAAAGTAATATTCCATCGTGCAGCTTTCCAAAATGTATAGTTTGTTTGGGTACAGGTAATAGTAAGAAAACTATGCTTGATTATATACATGTACGTGTGGTCATTTCTCTCGGTTAATAGGGCACATGCCACCTTAAGTGATTGCTTTTAGTGCATGGGTCTTATTTATATAAAGTCTGTATTTAAAAAATAATTGTACATTCTGGACTTATAGATAAATCACATAATAATGTTTTATATTTATGAAATCCAAGGAAAATAAACTTTCTTCTGCAATTTAAAGAATATAATTTCATCTTATCAATTTTAAGATATGATTAGTTTTCAAACAACAATCAAGAAAAGTCCAGTAGGCCATGATGATGAGGGCGAAGCACTCTTATGAACAAAGATCATGTTTTACTGTCATTTTGTTCTCGTCACAAAGAGATTTAGCTTTTCTTTTGTTTAAAAGAGACAATTTATACAAAATAATAAATATGTATTAGTAAGAAAAGTCGTTGGGCTTTAAATGGATACCTCATACACATATCTGTTTAAAAACATTTAATACCTAATATATTTATTTCCTCGCGTTTACCATTTTTATTGATACAGATTGTATAACCTCTTAATATAAATTTTAAATGTGTTTATAAGCTCTTCGTGTTACCTCATTATTACATAATATATAAATTAAATTATACACCACTCTTGCCATAAGTATTGCAGCAGTAACATCATTTTTTTTTAACAAGCCCTTCTGTACATTGATTTATCTTATTTATAAAAAGAGTGTTGTGGAAAATTCTTGAATATTTTTGAAAGGGAAGACTTCTCCCTTTTCATTTATAAGAGGAAATACATTTTACTTATACTGAACAAATTTGCTTATATGATATTTTGATGTATTATCGAATGTTTATATTTAATTTTTATATCTTAATGTTTCTACACACAAAAAATAAGAACTAGTTTCCATGAGTAAAACCCGTTTGCTACTCTTGGAGGCGAGTGCTTTTATTCGTATATCACGTATTTTTACTTCAGAATCTGTGTTTCTGTTAAAAGTACACACCCGCTCTTCCAGAACATGTAAAGTTACTAAGGGATACTCAAGAAAAAAAAAAATATTGAGTACATAATTATACTCAATAATTTTTTTCTTGAGTATCCCTTAGTAACTTTACATGTTCAATTACGTAAAACAATTGTGCAAGTGAGTTTCTCTTCAACTTGGTACGGCTTGGTGGATGATCGGGTGAAAATACTAACAATCGAGTAAAGTTAGAATTGCTGAGAAAGTCTATATAGCCTGTAATTCACTAGATGAGTAAACTACGACACGTCTTCGTACGTCTCAAGTCTCGTGAAAGTCTTTGCGAGTAATTTTACTGGCTAGGCTATGCGTAACTATACACAGCCCCGTCGCCGAAGGGTCGCGACGGGGGCTGGTCGGTTTAGGCTATGCGGTACTTTTACATGTTGCACCCGGTACGCCTACTCGGATCACGAGTCACGTATGTTCATAGCGGCAAGACTGAGTGGGTCGCCATGTTGAAAAGATTCAATGCACCTTAACAATGCCATGAACAACTGAACAATGCCATTACATGAACAATGCCGCAAGCGCATGCCTAACCCTAATGAATATTCATGAAGCATAGTCCCACGCTATGTATTTTGTGTATGTACTTAAACGACGATTTACAAGAAAGCACACAAAATACATCTTTGCCAAATATCACAGAAATATCGTAGATATACTTTTAAATAAGATACAAGATACAAGATAGCCACAGAAATTCAGAGAAGACGACGAACAGGGTTGAAAGTTAGATGTTCCAAAAAATCAAATTATGATTGTAGGCTTGCTTCAATTACGTAAATCATCAAATTAGTTTGTAATTGCCTTTGGAGCCTGATTACCTAAATTGTTTATATCGATGGAAGATTAAAGGGAAAACGTCACCAAATTCGTAAGAAGAACATTTTAAGTCTCATTAGATATTTTACTGAATTTTGTTTATTTTTTAATCAGCCTTGGAGTGAGACAACCTCGCATGACCTTGTTAGCATAATGATACATTATCCCACATGATGTATTTTGTGTATGTAATTAAAGGACGATTTACCAAAAAGCACACAAATTACATCTTTACCAAATATCACAGCAACATCGCATTATACTATCACATTAGATCCAAGATACAAGATAGTCACATAAATTCAGAGAAGACGACAAATTGATGAAAGTTAAAATCAAATTATGATAGTAGCCTTGCTTCAATTAAGTTAATCATAAAATGAGTTTTTAATTGCCTTTGGAGCCTGATTACCAAAATTGTTTATTCAGATGGAAATTTTAGGAGATAACATGACCAAATGCGTAAGTAGCACATTTAAAATCTCAATAGATATTTTACTGAAAGTTTTAAGAAATTTTTTCAACCTTGGAGAAGGACAAAAAGAGAAAATAATCAGCGGCCTCTTGCGCCCATGCCTATATATCTGTCAACATGGCCCCGCCTTCAGTTCCCCCATTGGTTGTACATATCATAAACATACGTGGAGTATCGACACTACACGCGAGGTATGTTAATGTTCTACGCGTACGTACGTATAGCTGACACTCTGTGAGCGGAACGAGATCGAGAGCGGAGAGCCTACATGCTCGTCTTTGGGTGAGTCCTATTCCTTTTTGTTTGTTTGTTTGCCTGTTTTCATAATGATATTTGGAATGTTCCGATGATATACTATACATCGTCTGATAACACTAACAGCTAGATTACCATGCATGGATTTCCCATTACCTGATTACTTTGTCAGTCATGTACACAGTTTGAGTAATTTGATGCATTGATGTGTAATGCAATGTATTGGTTTGTGTGAATTGATGCACTGAAGTGAGCAATGCAGTGTATTGGTTTGATCTGATGCACTGATGTGTATATCATCGGAACATTCCAAATATCAATATAAAAACAGGCAAACAAACAAACAAAAAGAAATAGGACTCACCTAGTGAGTAACGCTTTACATACTCAGAGAGTCAGTAAGTAAAGGTTACACAAACTCATTGTTTGTGTAACCTTTACTTACTGACTCTCTGAGTATGTAAAGCGTTACTCACTATATTAGTTTGTGCAATGTACTCAAAACAATTAGTTATGTTACTCAATAAAATGAGTTAAGTAAATAAACTCATTTTGGTGTGTCACTATATTGTCAAATTAAAAATACTCGATTAGGTGCGTTTTCAAAGTAGCTTTATTGAGTGAAAGCACTCATGGATGTGTGTCACTATATTGTCAAAAATACTTGGATATTTGAGTGTGATCACCCATATATGCAAGTTCTCATTTTTTGTGTGTAAAACGAAAAATAAATTGAAACTTGTATCTTGAGGAGAAAAAGATAACCGGTCATGTTATTAAACAAAGGCAGAGAGAGGAAGAGAGAGAGAGAGAGAGAGAGAAAGAAAAGAACATGTATGTCATGTATCTGCATGTACGTATTTGTAAATATTATGGTTAAATTGTTGCCCTCTTTATTATCAGGACCAGTTAAGTTTTTGAAATGTTTACCTCTGGCACAAAGTATATAGTTGCATTTTATTATTATAGGTTTTTCCGGTCGATTTTAAACTCTTTACAGTCGAATTCGTTAATGTTCAGTCTATTCAAACGATGTGGAAGCGTCGTGGTATAGTGGTTCTGACTCTCGCCTTTCAATCAGAGGGTCGCAGGTTCGAATCCCAGCCCGGCGTTAATTTCCTTCGGCAAGAAATTCATTCACAATTTGCTGCACTCCACCCAGGTGAGGTGAATGGGGACCTGGCAGGAATATCTATTCCTTGAAACGCAGCGCGCGTAAAAGCTGCACTGCTAAAGCCAGGGTAATTATGCTGCATAATTGTAGAGCGCTTAGAGACTTCTGATAAAGTAAGTGTTAGGCGCTATATAAGCAAGTATAACTATTATTATTATTACCTTCACGGAGCGGGGTTATCGGAAATTCAAGTTAACATTTAGAGCAATTGATTTCGTTTACGTTCTTTCATAATCGTTAATGACCTTTTATATTAGTTTATGGGCGATTAAAAGTGTTTATGTGAAGTTAAGCCTAGCTTAAATATATTTGTTTAATGGGTAACAATTTTTTCCCTAACCAATAAAGTACGATTTACGGACCAAGTAAACGTGTCAGGAACATTTTGCTACTCCTAGTTAAACCACAGATTTACGCTAGGCTTATTGTAAAACACCTTTGATAGAATACGGGCCAATATGTCTAAGTATCTAAATTTCAAGAAAGAGATCAGATAACCAATGCATGTGTAATTGTAATATGGAGTTAATGTAGATTTCTTCAGACTCCTGAATGTGATATAATCTGAAATTAGGACGATCATGACGAATAGACAGTGTTGTTTGATGGCATTATAATCGACTGTTGACTGTGAATACCATGGGTCATGTACCATCGCAACATTTTACCGTATTTAATGGGTATGGGGAGTGAAACATGTGTAGAGTGTTAAAGGATTAGGAAAAGACACCCTGAAAATTTGAATAAAAATGGAATTGATTAAGGAAAGTTATATCTATGCATTGTATATCTATTGAAAGTCTAAAGTCATGATAATTAAGTAGAACATAAAAGACAAGAGTATCTTGAAAACAATATAACAAGCTATAACAAATTCAAGGTCATTAAAAAGCTCATCAAAAATGTACAATAAAATAAATGCAAATTTGAAGTTGAAGATCTTGATTGTAATGCTGTCGTAATGTTTGTATGTTTTTGAGGCATGTGTTTTGATTTCATTTCATTGGCGTCTGTCCAATAACATGATAGACATAGTATACATTTCACAAAAAAGTTTTTAGTCATTGGTTCAAATGTAATAAGAAAAAAATATTGTATAGTCAATCGAGCGGAAAAGAAGAGTAGTCCGTCCCTAGCGATACACACGATGCTTGACTTCACTGTTCGAGTAGTAACGATGGGTGTGTAGATGGATTCCAGAATACATGGTGTGTGTATGTGTGGGGTTGTGTGCATGTGTGTGTGTTTGTGTGTGTGTGTGTGTGTGTGTGTGTGTGTGTGTGTGTGTGTGTGTGTGTGTGTGTGTGTGTGTGTGTGTGAGAGAGAGAGAGGGTGTATGTGTTTATATTTAGTTACCCGACACTGTAGTTTGGAAAAAAGAAAGAAGAAAAACCAGTTATTTAGCAATAACTTTGCACCACAAATCATCCCCAAAGTTTGAGGACCTTTCTACTCCATTAAGCTACTAAAAAAATTGTATGTGGTTTCTGTCATGCACAATTAGGTTTATTGATTTCAGATCATGGAAAAAAAAAAACGACATACAAAATATGTTTTCGGGCACGATTGTTGAATTTCACTCAAACACAGTGAAGGATCCAGGCGGGGGCGCAGGGGACGAGCGCCTGCCCCTTATAATTTGAAAACCGATCATTGACTGTACATGTTAAAATCGGGAAATTTCGGAGGCCCCCCCCCCCGACATCCTGAAATCCTGGTTCCGCTACTACAAACATTTCAGAATAAGCGGACAAAGAGCTACCCCACATGCACGAACGAACATTTTGAAACGCATTCCATTCCAAAACTGACTAAAAGCAAATTCCCAGTCGGGTGCCATTACATTTGAACTCCTCTTTCAATTTGTCCATGACAAATGAATAAAAAAAAAAAGACACAACAGTATCGTTGCTCGAATAGTTATGTATTGAGCACAGCTAGTGCAAAGCAGAGACCTGGATTTGGAACTACAATAGATTGTGGTTGAAGAAGTTACCAAATCTTCAGACAACTACCAAGCACATAATGTAGGGGCCTATGGTTATGCATTGTATTGACAAAGTGAGTAGGGGAGACCGGGGACAATTCTAACAGTTTTTTTTTCTTCCAAATTTGACCTATCAAATTTATTAAGGCTAAATACTTGCTTAAAACTAAATAAAATGAAATATGCATATCTTAGCTTGACATATGAATAGGTTTGGGTTAAGTACAACAAGTTATTTTGAAGCCATTACCATTTCAATTTCAAAACAAGATGTCGAGTGTTACAATTGCCCCGTGTCAAGGGGCAATTGTAACAGACGTACGGGGCAATTGTAACGCATGAAATCGTAACATTTTATTTTTCTTTATCAAAGCTATGCACTTGACAGATCCAAGATTTAAACAACATTAACCACATAAGCTAATTATAATAAAAGGTGACAATGCTTGACTCAGCTTACATTATATTTTTCACTTGTTATATGCATGGCATGGGATTATTGCAGAAGTTTACGTGTTCTGTACGGGCGATAGCAGCGCGCTGAATTGTCCCGGGGCTAGGTACGGGGCAAAAGTATTTACTTAACGGCATTGTTACTATTGCCCCTGTGGTGGGCAACCATATTTGGAGAGATTTTTTTCTATCTTAGCTCAGGTATTAATCGTTGAAACTTTAGCAAATTACAGGCCTAAGAATATAACTTCTAAATAAATAAAAATGACAGCCATAGCTCAACCACATATTTTTCAGAAGAAAACATTGGGTAGTGTGAGATATTACTTTTTTGCTCAAAAACATTTTTTTTTTGCTGTAAAAAGTTCAAATAACCGTTAAAACTGTTTACACTCAAATAGCATGCGGAGCGATGAAATGTACATGCTCTGTACACTGGTTAAGTTTTTAGCGTGTTTCTGTTAGGAATGGGATCCTCTGTTACAATTGCCCCGTGTTACAATTGTCTCCGGTCACCCCTACAACAAAAGACGACATTGAGTCCTGGAAATTAGAGAAAAGTAGGGGAGACCTGGGGCAATTGTAACAGTTTTTTTTCCAAATTTGACCTATCAGCTTTATTGAAGCTAAATACTTGCTTAAAACTAAATAAAATGAAATCATGCATATCTTAGCTTGACATATGAATAGGTTTGGGTTAAGTAAACAGTCTATTTGAAGCCATTACCATTTCAAAACAAGAGGTCGAGTGTTACACATTGCCCCGTGACGAGGGGCAATTTGTAACAGACGTGCGGGCAATTGTAACACATGAACTGTAACATTTTTTTTTCTTTATCAAAGCTATGCACATGAACAGAATTAACATCATTAACCACATAAACTAATTATAATGAAACATGACAATGCTCTGACCCATTTATATTACATTTTGTACTTGTTATATGCATGAAATGGGACAAAAGTTATGATGATTTTTTTTTTTTTTTTTTTTTTTTTTAGGTTGTTGTGGCTTCACCCTTTAACTGTAGAATTATAGAACCTTCATTAATCATATTTTGGTTCTTTTATCTACTTTGTACCTTCACAATATATCTTTAACTGACAACTGTTGTATAACACTTTATGTTAGGCTTACGCCTTTTACTATAAACTCATTCTTGCAAAATAAAGTGATACATTCTGAGAAGAAATAAATTACAGCTTTTTTTTTCTTTCTTTCTTTTTTTGTTAAATCAATCTTCAAAATTTACGCGCCATTTTTTTCTTCTGGCAAACATATAGTCTTTGCCTTTTAACAAACGTATTGACTATATATTTCAGGTATCATATTGAAAATATTTTTCTATTTTTTTATGGGGGCTGCCATCCCTCCCTCTCTCTCTCTCCTCTGTCTTTCTTTTCTTTCTATCTTTCTTTTTCTTCAATTCACTCCTCTTACTTTTTTACTTTCCTATCTGCCCTCCCCCCCCCTCTCTCTCTCTCTCTCTCCGCCTCTCCCTTCTCTCCCTTCTCTTTCTCTTCTCTCTTTTAATATGTGCGTTTTTAAATAAGAAAAAAAAAAAGTTTGGGAGGGGGGGGGGGTTCCCTATTCTCCTTCCCATTTGATTGACCCCATTGTAAATAGCCTTTTGGTTTCAATGGAGCTATCCTGTCAGTGTTTCTTTTATGTGTTATACCATGACAACTCGACGAATAAAATGAATAAAATCATATGTTCACAGTTCAATTTATTCCTCTGTTGCAGCTCATAGATAAGAGTAACCTGTGGTCCTTGTAAAAAAGAAGACTATATATTGACTATATCCTTCAAAGTTTGAAGTTCTGAAGTCTCTATGTAATGATATATAATTATATAAAAAAACAAGAACGTAACAAACTTGAGGCTCTGATTACAGTGAAAAATGATAAACAAACTAAAGGCACTTTTTTTCGGAAAATATCAATATTTCATTGCATTTTCTAACAAAACGTATTAGACAGATATGTCAAAGTTATTGAATTTTCATGTCTGAGATTATAGGTATGGTACCTTTTGTTTTTGTAAAGCATAATAATCGACCAATACATTCAAAGGTAATAAAGTTCTGATACTTGAGCTTATCACGTATGACCTTGTTTCTTTGCTATTTTTCCTTATATCCATAGTCTATCCTATTACAAAATCCTTGGCATTAAATGAACGTAAATGGATCACATCTCTTCATATTTTTTACTTTTTTTCTTTTTCCTGTAGTAAAAGTAATATATAATTATAAAAAAAAACAACAACAACAACAGATACGACTAAAAAACTTGAGGCTCTTGGTATGTCTCACTTTGCGGAGACGTCTCCGCGATTAATTTGTTTTTCGCGACGGACAGAATGTATTAAAAACGTCTCCAATAATCGCGGAGACGTCTCCGAGACGTCTCCGCCACAATTATGAAAAAAAATCCGTCTCCAGAGATTATAGGAGACGTCTCCGAGACGTCTGGAAACGTTTCTAATATTATTATAATTGGAAATAACATTCAAAGATTATGAATGCTTGAGCTTAAGGGTGCTATCCTACTTCGCGCGAGACGTTTCAGAATAGGAATCTTGTCTCCCTGACGGATAAATAGTATTAGAGACGCTCCGAGACGTCTACCTGAAATTTCGGAGAGGATTTTTTTTTAAATAAATTGTTCGCGGAGACGTCTTGGAGACGTCTCGGAGAACGTTCTTAATACTAGCTCCCCATGGTTCAGAGGTTTCTGATTAGTTTTTAATTTGTTTACAGGAAGCAACAAAGTCCGGGACAATTGTAATGTTTTTTATGTAATTTGCAGGGCCAGGAGCCTGGGAGGGCTTCGTCAGCGAACGTGTACAAAAACGGAAAATGACCATACATTTGTGATTTTTAGTCTTTCACCCCCCCCCCTCCCACTCCCCCTCCCACTTGCCGCTCAGCCTCCACTTCAAAAACTGCTCGCGCCCCTGATTGGTTTATTTAATAGCTTGGTGTTGATTCAGCGGAAATCTGCTTTAACCGAGTTCTAACGGGAGTACTTTAACAGAAACAGGGGCAATTGTAACAGCTTGTTACAATTTGCCCCTGGCAGGGTGACACATATTTGGAGAGATTTTTTTCTATCTTAGCTCAGGTATTAATCGTTGAAACTTTAGCAAAATACAGGCCTAAGAATATAACTTCTAAATAATAAAAATGACAGCCATAGCTCAACCACATATTTGTCCAGAAGAAAACATTGGGTAGTGTGAGATATTACTTTTTTGCTCAAAAACATTTTTTTTTTTTTGCTGTCAAAAGTTGTTTACACTCAAATAGCATGCGGAGCGATGAAATGTACATGCTCTGTACACAGGTTAAGTTTTTAGCGTGTTTCTGTTAGGAATGGGATCCTCTGTTACAATTGCCCCGTGTTACAATTGTCCCCGGTCTCCCCTACAACAAAAGACGACATTGAGTCCTGGAAATTAGAGAAAAGTATCGTAATCATTCGCGTACCTAACCTGATTAGACACGATGAAAACTGGGGGCGCACTATTATGTACAAACAATAGTGCACCCCCGTTTTCATTGTGTCTAATCGGGCTAGGTACGCGAGTGATAATAATATTCATCTTGTTATAACATAACCAATAATATTCCACTCCATGAAAATCCTATTTAATATGACGTGTCGTGTGATAATATGCTCAATATGACGAAAAACAAATCACTCTTTCAATGACAACAACACAGTTCTTAGACAAGTAATAATTCATTTGTCTCCAACGGTAGAACCATGCATCTGGTAGAAACACACGCAACTGCTGTGTGATAAATTTGAAACCAGACAGCTATGAAACACAGTTCTTCTTCAAAGAAAAGCAAATTGAATATGACCTAGAAGAGAAATAGGCCTACGACCTGCTAGCTGATTTTGCTATAGGTTATCTATGTTATAATTGACATACGCTTCCAACTGTTCTTTAACAAAGATATTAAATTGTCATTAATTTGCTTTTTCTCACAGGAATGTTTGACTACCAAATGTTCTTTGATCATAAATAAAAATAAATGTTTGATATTTTCTTAATTTATTTTTACGCTTTGATATACAGTGCGTCTAAAAAAAAAGTATACCCAACTTTGAGAGCCTCATATTAAAATATTATAGCTTGTGTGACCTTGAAATATACAGTGTGTTCCTTAAAAAAAGGTAATCGAAGTTCAAAGGTCAGTCATTTCAAAAGTATATGGTTTAGTTTTGTGATTTGTTTATTAAAATACTAAGTAACTCATCAGCTTTAATTTGAGGTATTGCGTACGTCAAAACTGTAATGGGTCACAGAGTTATGGTCCTTTGAAGGTGATAGGTACAAAACCCATTTTTTCCAAGTTTTTCGTTTTTAGGGTATGAAACCAACTTTTTATAAAATGTTGGTTTCATAGTTTTGGGGGTTTTGTCACACAAAGTCTCAATGAAATGCGATCTCATTTGTCAAAGGACCTATCCAACTGGCAAAGAAATGGGTGCTCCATTATGCATGAGTCTCTGAGTCTCGGAGAGGTCGCTGCGACGCACAGTGGGCGTTGCGTCAGCAAAAGTGCGCCAAAACTGGTTTCTGGTCACCTAGCCAATTTTGTTTTTTTAATATTCTCAGAAAAGATAGCAACCTCTAGAACATCTCTACAAAATATTTCATCATGAAATTGATTTTTAGTTGGTTATTTTTCTTTGAAATGACCAGAAAATGACTTGTTAGTGGTACACCATGTGTAAATGACAAATTTTCGTTATTTGGGATTTTTTACTAAATGGGTGGTTCAGTATATTTAAAATTAAATTTGCCTGTTTAAGAATGATCATTTTTAGTGCCCATATAGTTTTGGGAGAAACCACTAAATAATGGGGGGAAATTGCATTTTTTTTTAATTCATACGCATAAATTTTCAAAATTGCTGCCGATTGCTGCGCTAAAAATACAATGAGAGTCTTTGCTATAGTTTATGCTTTACATCAATACCAAAATTAGCTGCAACCTTCTGCAACCTTCGGAGATATAAGCAATTTTCCATCTGCATGTTCGCCTATTTTACCGTCAAAATCTGCTAAAAGCGATAATGCGTACGTATATTGCGCTCACAAAAGTCTCACCGTAAGTGGCGTAAATATTTCAATTGAAAGCCGAAAAACCAAAACAACCAAAACACATGAATACAATCATTTTCATGCAATACAGAAATACATGTGTGCTTATGGGGGTGATTATATAGTCTTTAGACTGTTACCCCCCCCCAACCTATCAATTTCATGACCATCTGAATTGATCTCAATCTTGAAATAGTATTATGGTATTTAATTGGGGGCTCACCTTGTCATATAGGTTATTATCGTTTGTTTCCCCAACAATTATTATGTTATAAAGTCATAACCGATCATTCCTTAAATTATGATTTGTATTCACATATATGTTTTGCTACTGCGGTCAGGAGAACATGTAAGACTGCCTACTTATAACACATTTTACTGTGCCTTTATCATTATACTCTCTTTCATTTTTATATTTATAGTTTGATATCATTGTTATTTTGTCTTTCGAATTTCTGTACTTTTTGGACCCCATGGAAGATCAGCATTGTTATGTTTACAAAATGTTACAAAGCTGAATGTGCCATGAAGCCATTTGTGCTTGTTTTTTCTTGTTTTTTAAATTTTTTTTTATATGTTTATATGATAACTGTATTTTTTATTATTGCGATTTGGAAAAATAAAATACAATACAATACAATAAGTTTCAATGAGAAGAAAAATAGTAGATATAAAATTGCAATAACTTTACCGTCATAATCAAGAACAATTGCCAAAATCAAAATGATTTTCTACTTATTGATGAATAGGCCTACTGGTCTTATCAGAGAGACCGTATTTTATGAATAAAAAAAGGACTCCCCTTTCATTAGTCATAAACCCCATTGAGTTCCAAAATAATATATAAATCTCTCTAACAAAAAGGCATTTTTTTTCCTGCGTCCAGTAAAAACCCCCAGTATTGTTAATGAAGTCAGATATAATGTTAAAAGATACTCTAATCATGTTAGTCATATGTTTCCGTGTCTAATAAACCCAAGTACGCACCGCACGTATGAAATAATATGCATTATGTAACTTTTTACAAATGAAATCCGCTCTAACCAATCAGAAATGGGAATTTTAATGACGTCATAGACATTTGAAAATACTCTTATGGTGTTCTCTCATGTCTTGAAACCCCCTATAAGTCCCACTAATCAAAGTAAAATGAATATGTCTATGTGTTACTATTGATATTGTTCTTGTCCAATCAGAAAAGAGCATTTTAATGACGTCATAAGTTTTTGAAATTGTTCTCATCGTATTCCGCGGGTCTGAAAACCAAAGAAGGACTTCTCTTAGGAATTTATTTATCCGTCTTCGGTGAGAAATTAGTTTTGTCGCACTTTTAGTTCATTCTGGCCCACTGTGCGACGTCTCTTGATTCTGCAAGAAGTCGCGAGAAAAATCGAACAGATGTCAAACATGCCCAATACGTGAACAAGTCTCTGTGACATCTTTGCCGCGACGTCCCTAAAGTATCCACGACATCGCAGAGACGTTGATGGAACTTGCTAACGATTAAAAGAAATCGAAAGGGCTAATAATTTTTACTTCCTGGCGTCTTAAAGAAGTCTACTAAAAAATTGAACATGTTTGACTTTTGTTCCATTTTCCCTCGACGCCCTGAAGTCTCAGGAGACGTCACCAAGACGTCTCCCCGACTCAAGAGACTCATAATTGCGAACCCCTCTCATTGCCATTGAGATAGGTCCTTTGAGAAATGAAACTGCATTGCATTGAAACTTTGTGTGACAAAATCCCCAAAAACTATGAAACCAAAAATTTATAAAAAGTTGGTTTCATACCCTAAAAACTAAAAACTTGGAAAAAATGGGTTTTGTACCTATCACCTTCAAAGGACCCTAACTCTGTGACCCATTACAGCTTGGACGTAAGCAATGTCTCAAATTAAAGCTGATGAGTAACTTAGTATTTTAGTAAACAAATCACAAAAATAAACTATACACTTTTGAAATGACTGACCTTTGAACTTCGATTACCTTTTTTTTAGGAACACACTGTATATCATGATAAAAGGCAACTCATATTCTTTTTAATGATACCAAACTTATACCTGTGTTGTGACGGATGACTAAGCAGTTCGGCTTTAAAAAAAAAGCGTTAAAAGTGCAGTGTCCTGTTACATAAAGAGTTAAGATCAATTGCAAATAAGATATGACCCTTCTGAATGGTGCAGAATGAGACTCTAATTGTGTGTGTGTGTGTTTGCGTGTGTGTGTTTGTGTGAGGGTGGGTGGATCATTGTGCGTGAGAGGGTGTGTTGGACAGTGTGTGTGGTGTGTGTGTGTGTGTGTGTGTGTGTGGTGTGAGGAGGATAGATAGGTCAGTGTGTGTGTGTGGTGTGTGTGTGCGTGTGTGTGTGTGTCGGGTAGTCAGTGTTTAGTTTGAGTTACCCGAAACTGTAACATAAAACAATTGTTTTAGTGGCAATACATCTATAGGACACTGGATCCCTGGATTACCCAGTCTGAAGACCTGTCTATTCCACTGTATGGTACTACAAATAATCTTCGTGGTTACATACATGTCATGCATAGATAGGTTTGTTGACTGCAGATCATAGAAAAAACACACAAAATATGATTTCGGGTACTGCGGGGGGATTTCACTCAAATATTTCAAAAGAAGTAAGTAAACAGAGGACAAAGAGCTACCCCCACATGCACAAACGAACATTTTGAAACGCATCTCATTGCAGGAACTGACTAAAAGAAAAAACCCAGTCAGGTGCCAGTTAAAAATTTGAACTCTTCTTTTAAATTTGTCAAAAAAAAATGTTCCCGATGTAATTAGTTGACGACAAGCTGGGCCAAGGATCGGGAATTGCAGCTGAGCATGGAAGATTGTGGTTGAAATCACCAGACAACTACCAAACCCATAATACATGTACATGACTTTTATTTATTGTATTATCAAAGTGAATCAAATGAAAGACGGCAGAGGGTCTTGGGCCTATATTCATTAAACATTCACAGGCCTACTTATCACCTAACAATGTACTGTTCCTACAGTAATTAGTTGACAAGGAGCTTTAGCAAGTGTAATATATGAATGCAGGAGATTAGAGAGAGTATCATAATAATTTCCATCTTGTAATATAAACATGACCAATAATATAATATAGTATCATATCATGAAAATTGCATTTTACATGACGTGTGTGTGGTTAACTGGTCACTATAACTGGAAAAAAATGACTCGAGTCCAAGTAAATCCCAGCTGAATCTGAGCGAAAAGAGGCTGGTTTGCTTATAAATAATTTGTATTCTATACTTAATATTCCAACTGCTCTTTAATAAAATTAATCGACATTAATTCGCTTTTCTCTCGAGGTGATGTTTGAGTTTGAGTGATGCATATTTTTCATGATAGAACATTTTTTTTTAAATATATATTTCTATATACAGTGGTGGCCAAAATTATTAGAACACCTAAACCTACACAAAGTCTATGGGATTGTCAATGCCCTCGTTCATTTGCCGAAATCAGATTAAAGATATCTTTGGTGTGCCTTGAGCTTTCATGAATTTTTAGCATCGGGTCTTACGTATATGTTGATACCAAATTTATATAGTTTCGACCATCTGGTAAAGCGCAGCATTAAAAATAGTTGCGCTATGCGCTTTTGGTTTCCCCATAGACTTGTGTATTAAACATGTAGTCCAAATGAAAAAAAAGGAAAATGCCAATTACATATGCCGATTGCTCAAAAAGTATTTGACGTAGAAGTATGAAACTTAGCAGGTTTATCTATTCTAATATACCACTAATACATTCTAAGTTTCAACAAATTTGGTCTAATGGGGAAGGTGGATTCGCCCCCACCCTTGGTGGTGAGATCACCAAAATAACCATGCCCATTGAAGGTTACGACTATTTTTTTTATTTAATGAAGACACTCCTTCTAAATGTAAATTTTTTTAAAGGAAATTTCATGAGCAATTCAAATATGTTGAAATATTAAGGGTCATTGGAACAATGGACTTAAATATGGGCACTGAATTAAAAATTTGGGGCCCTTCAGAAATAATTTAAAAATTCCCACATAAGATGTAACTACTTCACCCTGTGTAGTTATGAATGCCATTTTTGACATCCTCAGGAAATTTCCTTTCAGAATATATATACTTTTGTAGGGAGAGGCTTAAAATGTTTAACGTTATGACACTTTGATTCTGAATATATATACTTTTGTAGGGAGAGGCTTAAAATGTTTAACGTTATGACACTTTGATTCTGAAAGGGGCAACATTCTTAAATTTTTCAATTGGTGGTGTAACATAAAAAAAAGGGCGACTTGGGTGCGAGTTACCAACGCATGGCTTTGTTATTTAGTTTTTAAAGCACAATGATGATATTCGGAGACATTCCAACCATTTTATAGGTATTTAAATGGTTAACTGAATGCAAAGTATTAAAATGATTTAAATATGCTTGGTGTTCTAATAATTTTGGCCACCACTGTATATTTTCATGCTTTATTCACCTAGCAAATCGCAAGGACGTGAGAATGAAAGTATGATTTAAATAATGCCTGCCTTTGAACAGGACCATTGTTTTAACAATCTATGAAACAATTTATAGAAGTTACTGCAATAAGACAAGCAAGGAGACTCTTTGACATTTTGTTACATAAGGAAATATAACCTTACATCAAGCTGAGGGTATATAAACTTTGTCTTATTCATTTTGTGACATCTAAACCTCCTTTCGGTGGATCATTTATGTTTTGTTTTTACCCTCCAATTTTCTAAGGAAACAAACTAGACAGTGCGGTGTTACATTAAGAGTAAGGATCAACTGCAAATTTAAATAATCATTCTGATTGGGCCATGATGAGACTGTAATGCAGGCAGTCCATGCAACAAGGATGCTGATTGGTTGTTAGCCATTGATTGTACATGTACTTTAGGCTACAGGGCACCTTCTCTGTTCATAAAGAAGCAATTGGACTTATTAAAAAAAAAAAATTTTCCACCTTTCTCTCTCTCTTCTCTCTCTCCCTTTCTCTCTCTCTCTCTCCCTTTCTCTCTCCCTCCCCTCCCACCCCCCTCTCTCTCCCTCTATAATAATTATAAATCCTGCCCATAATAATTTGCATGATAGTTGTCAAGAATGCAATGTATTGTTGAACTTTTTTCACTGTGAGACTTTCCTATTGGCTGAATTTGTTGACGATGTGTATTAGGTAAAACGGGGGTGTGTTCGGATCCTGGGAGTCTCTTTCAACTCGACCAGGTCAAATCATACATGTCATACTCAGCAATAATTACATTACTTCATTTCAAATCAGACAGCAGGAATCAAACTGGTCATGCTGGTTGTGGAGGTATATCAAAATACTTTTCGTAAAGCAAGTTTATGATCCCTCCATGTATAACACATCGGATATTATTTTGTAGAGACCATCTACGTTTGCCAGGATTATGATTAAGGAATAGCAGTTATCTTCGAACACTATTTTTTTTACGCGAGTAAGCTCATGATTTATTCCTCCATAATAAATCGAACGAACTACCACGGCGTTTATAATTCTATCTACAGGTGGATAAGGAGGGCTCTCTTTAGACACTGATTAACTACACATATAAAGTGAGTACTTCAATAACACTTTTTTTTAAGAATAACAAAGTGTGCTATAAAGAGGCCATACAATATATAAAGTGATATAAGACACGGATTTTAAAGGTTTATTTCCACTTGGTCTAACAGCCATTGATTAAGTTCACTGATTGTCTAATAACACTTGGGATAAACCCATTTGCACTACTAAGAATTTGGTATAATTTCCATATTGCCTAATACATACTTGAGCTGAATTTAACTTGGTTAACTTGCGATTTCGTATAATACTAACAGCCAAATGGTCCCATAGCTTTTTCGTATAATTCCCAAATCAATATTTAATCTATTAATCTATTACAGGAATTGAGGTGTTCAACCAAGTAGACATTTCACGAAACAGGATATTAATGGGAATTAGACAAAACAGCAAATAGGCCAACTGGAAATTATACTAATGGGTAATTAGATGAACTTGTAGAAGAAATTAAATTAGACCACGTTGTGTGAGACCAAACATATTTGTTAACATGTCTATTGTTTTTGAAGAGCTCAATGCCAAAAGGGGCTTAGGCAAAATTTCCTCTTTTTTTTTTTTTAATCATTTTTTTTAATGGAAATTTATGCACATTTCAAAAGGGATACAAACTCACAATATCGCGTTCATTCTTTCACGATTAATACAGTTAAATAATTTTATGATAGTAAAGGAATTATGCACAAAAAAATCATTTGAAATGACGAGCTAACATTTGTCGGTAACTGACGTTACAGAAAAGGACATGGATTTGGTTTCCAATACTAGTAACATTATCTCATGACCGAGACATAGTGTTATGAAATTGGTAAATTGCCAATTGGTCTAAACCCACTTTGACTAATGCACGTTTGGTCAAACCTCACTTGGTCTAATTTCATTTTGTCTACAGCAAGCTCGTCTAATAACCTTCATGTGTAATTGCTAATTCGCCTATATACCATTTTGTTTCATTATTATTTGGTCTAATGTCCATTGCATCTTATGTCGACTTGGTATCAGACCAAAAATTCATTTTCACATTAGACCAAAATGCAATT
>CALNVZ010002981.1:35001-47083 GCA_940671915.1 Paracentrotus lividus
GTGTGTGAGTGTTTGAGTGTGTGTGTGTGTGTGTGTGTGTTTGTGGGAGGGGAGGTGTGTCATTTTAGTTACCCGCTACTAGACCTACCTAATTTATTTTTATTTCTTACTAATAAATTGTGTGTGTGATGTGGGGGGGGGGGGGGATTAAGGGTTTATCTTTTAGTTACCTGACACGTTAATTCGATTATTTATATTATTTTTTTTTTTATTATTTTTTTAATTTTTTGTTTTTTTTTTAATATTTTTTTAAAATTTTTTAAATTAAAAAAAAGCATTTTCATCGCAAAATCATTCAACGGTTTGAGGAACTTGCCATATTTTGCACTTTCTAATAGTTATAAAATAATTTTTGCGGTTCACAAGCACGTCACTGCATATTTTAATTGACTGTAGATCATGGGTGGGAGGGACACACAAAATGTGTTTTTATGGCACGCACTTGTTTGATTTCACTCAAACATTGAAAAAACAAAGCAGACAAAAATAGCTTTCGTAATGCACGAAGAGCATTATGGAACACCATTCCATTGCCAGGAACTGACCTACAAGCAAATTCCCATCCAGGGTGTGCATTGTATTTGAAACTCCTCATTCAATTTGTGCATTAAAAATAAAGACATAAAACCACGGAACATCATTGTGCCACAAATAGTAGTTATGTATTGAGGGCCAGCTTGTGCAATCAAGACTGGATTTGGGAATACAACTGAGCACTGCTTGATTTGTGTAAGAAATGACCCAATCACGTTAAATATATAAACAACAAACACAATCGTGACAACATACCAAAACACATCATACAGGCTACATGAATTTATTTATTGTATTATCAAAGTGAGTTAAACCAAAATACGAATAGAGGGGTCCTGGAGATAGAGAAGATATTCATATTAATATTCATCTTGTAATATCATACATGACCAATAAAAAACAAATAAAAAAAATAAACAAAAAGACCTTATAATATGCGGCTCCATGAAATATCATTTGACATGTCGCCTTCGTGTTTATTTTTGTGAGTGTTGTGTTTGTGCGCGTGTGTTGAATTGTGTGTGGTACAGTGTTTATGAGTAAAGAGAGAGCGTAGTGAAGACGGGGAGGTGCAAGATCGAGAGAGAGAGAAAGAGGCAGAAAGGAAAAAGGGTGAAGGGGGCAAAGGTAGTCGGGGTTAAGTAGAGAGAGTGTGTGTGTGTGGTTTGTGGGTGTGTGTGCGATGTAGTATGAACTGTGTGTGTTGCTTATGAGTAAGCGAATGTAGAGGAGAGAGGGCAGAGAGAGGGTGAGATACAGAAAAAAACAAGAGGGAGAAAGAACAGGGGTTAAGGGGGTGAAATTGGAAAAAAAGAGAGAGATGTGTGGTGTGTGTGTGTTGTGTTTGAGCATGGTGTGATGTTAATGCTGCATTTGAGGAGATTGACAAATAGAGAGAGATGAGAGGCCTAAAATAATTAAGGTCGATCCCTATAACAAAATGCATGCCCTGTACCAAGAAATAACAATCTACCTATCGATCTAGAGTGTCAAACAGTGTTAATCCAACAATGTGAACACAACTGTGCTTTTCTGTTACCATTACTGAACTGTTAAAAGGCGACCAGCCCAAAAAGGATCTTTGAAGTCACTGCGATAAAAACTGGCTAATAACAGTGTGGTTTTATTACCGTGTGAGAACAACTACCCCCGGACAGTTTTCCCTAGAAAAACTGCCCCTATGATATGGTAGGCTTTACACCTGTTAACAAACCCCAGAAAAATCTTGCAAAAGGGCCTTAAACAAAGACACACCTCCTTTAAAATCTTACTGCACAATTGTCTACACATTTTTCCAGTATAAAAAAATGTGTATATTCTGGAACTTTTTATGCAATTTAAACAGAACAGTTCTGTTTATATAAAAAGGAAATTTTCTTAATTACAGGAATTTGTAATATTTCATACCCCATATACAATTTTCTTGTAATTTACAAAGAAACTTGTTGCAGTAAGAATACAAGTGTTGTGAAGCCCACTGCTGCTAAAACTGTTCGTTTTTTTTTTTTTTTTTTTTTTTTTTTTTAGCAATGTAGTAGTGGGGTTAGGTGGTAGGTTTAGATACTTAAGTATTACCCTTTTGTTTAAGAGTTTAGAAACTTAGTATTCGCTATATAGATGTAATTTATTATTCATTATTGTAGGTTTTCCTGGGTGGGTGTAAAGTTGTCCAGGAAAATTATTTGTTCCACGTGCGTAGTCCGCGATTTAACTTTCATGGTATAAAGAAAATAGTAGTAAATAATAATAAGAATAATAACTCAATTCAATGTTAATGCTTAATTGAAGAGGGAAAGAACAAACTAAACAAAAAGAGAGCATTTATTATGTTGCTCAATGGAAGGCCTCCATGGATTTGCAGAAAAATGAGACTCCTCGGTAATAATAATCCCCACCTCTTTAAATTTATTTTTGGGCGGCCTTGGTTCACGTTTGTCCGTCCCTTCGTTTAAAAATGCCCCTGACTGTTTGTAATTTACTGATTCAAGAATGAAAAGGGACAAGCTCCTCTTTCGAATATGCACAAATATTTGGAGCAAAACTCTATCCATAGATAAAATATGACAACATTAAAAGACTTGTAAATTATGAAGAAAAAAAAAGCCATTTAGTTAGTTTGAAATACCAGCTGCTAATGCCTGAAGTCACACAACACTGACGTTTATACGTATTTGGTGCCTTTATCCTACTTTAATCTTCTAGTTCTATACATTTCTTTATGTATTTTATTGTTCTATTGCATGAACGAAATATCACTATTTTCCACTGCTGACTTATGATGGAGTATCCATGGGATCTGCAAAAAAGAAAATCCATTTTAGACGCAAGACGTAACCAACCGTAAGTGTCTGTGTGACTGTAAACATTGGTGGATCGTAGTCTTTGTGGTCCCAATTAATGCATGTCATGCATAACTGGGTTTTATTGAACTGTAGATCAATAGAAAAACGCACACAAACCAATATGTTTTCGGGTAGCGGGCAGAACTAGGACAATTGTAACGTTTTTTTTCAAATTGACCTATCAGCTTTATTATAGCTAATCATATCAATTCTAAAGTTGTAAACTTAAGAGATAGGAGGCGCTAACCATTGCTACTCAAAGCGCAAGCTCCCAATTTACTTTTTCTGTTTTTTGGACAGTTTTCACTTTATTTTTCTTTATTGTGGGCGAGCAACTACCCTTTTCAAAGGAAATGATCAATTTGTTGAGTACGTTCACAGTCTGAATTTTTCAGAAATAGGGATAACTATTGCAAAGGGAAAAAAAAGTCCTGTCACTTGAATCAATTTCGAAAGCTTGGTCAGCGAAATATTCCTGTACAATATTGGCCAATTTGCAGCCCAGAACAGCTCAATGCGCTTCAAAGTCTTCGCTTACCTCAATGACGTCATGACAATTAATATTTACTTTAAATGATCACGGTTTTTTAACAGTTGAATTACTCAGCTATTCCATTAAAGTTGTATTATTTGCAATTGGTTTAAAAAAAAAGTCCTGTCACTTTGAACTATTCTAAGAGATTTTGTGCTCGGACTTGGTCAATGTTTACTGCAAATCACATGCATATCGCATAGGAAAATAATGCGAAACGGCAGTTCTTTGGCGAGATCTCTTGGTTGGAGCATCAATCTATTGTAAAATTACAGGTTCTGATTTACAAATTCAGCACAATCATGTTATAGGCTTATCCAAAATGTCTTTTTCCTCTCATCTGGTCTGAAGCCATCTAAACTAATTAAAACCATGAGAAAAGGTTCATAGAAGATTTCTTTCAACCTGCCACACCAGTATTGTTCATCACCGGACGGGCATAATTCGAAACTGCAGGGAAAGTCTTCTTACGCGAGTTTTTGTTATTGCAGCCAGCTGTATAGATTTCTGCGCTTCTTCAGCCGTATTCCAACGTCACTTTGTTGCGTCTGCGCCTCTTAGATAATGGAGCGCCTTGTTTAATTACGAATTTAATGCCAACAACATTTGGCTATAACGTTAACTTTTATTAAGGAGTGGCCGAATGGTAAGGACTTTGGGAAGGGGTGGGGACAACACTCAGCCACCCGAAAACTAGAATCCGTGATAAAAAGACACTGGTCTCAAGTCTCAGGCTTTGCTACTTTATTGACTTCTCATCCAGATCTGAAAGCACGTCTCTTGAGTGTAGCATCGATCTGACCGCTAAGGAGAGATGGTAGCGCCGGAGATTTTGCACTTTATAGTTATAAAAATATTCTTTGCGGTTCACAAGCACGTCATGCATATTTATTGACTGTAGATCATGGGGGGGGGGACGACACACAAAATGTGTTTTATGGCACGATTGTTTGATTTCACTCAAACATTGAAAAAAAAAGCAGACAAAAAGCTTTCGTACATGCACGAACGAGCATTATGGAACACATTCCATTGCAGAACTGACCTAAAGCAAATTCCCATCCAGGTGTCATTGTATTTGAACTCCTCATTCAATTTGTGCATTAAAAATAAAGACATAAAACCACGGAACATCATTGTTGCCAAAATAGTTATGTATTGAGCACAGCTTGTGCAAAGCAAAGACTGGGATTGGGAATTACAACTGAGCACTGCTGATTGTGGTTAAAGAAATGACCCAATCACGTAAAATATAAAAACAACAACAACAACGTGACAACTACCAAAACACATCATACAGGTACATGAATTTATTTATTGTATTATCAAAGTGAGTTAAACAAAATACGATAGAGGGTCCTGGAGATTAGAGAAAGTATCATATTAATATTCATCTTGTAATATATACATGACCAATAAAAAAAAAATAAAAAAAATAAACAAAAAGACCTATAATATGCGGCTCCATGAAAATATCATTTGACATGTCGCTCGTGTTTTTTTTTGTGAGTGTGTGTTTGTGCGCGTGTGTGAATGTGTGTGGTGTGTGTGTTTATGAGTAAGAGAGAGCGTAGTGAAACGGGGAGAGGCAGATCGAGAGAGAGAGAAAGAGGCAGAAAGAAAAAGGGGTGAAGGGGGCAAAGGGAGTGGGGTTAAGTAGAGAGAGTGTGTGTGTGTGTGTGTGTGGGTGTGTGTGCGTGTGTATGAATGTGTGTGTTTGCTTATGAGTAAGAGAATGTAGAGAGAGAGAGGGGGAGAGAGAGGGTGAGATACAGAAAAAAAAAAGAGGGAGAAAGAAACAGGGGTTAAGGGGGTGAAATGGAAAAAAAAGAGAGAATGTGTGTGTGTGTGTGTGTATGTGTTTGAGCATGTGTGATGTTAATGTGCATTTGAGAGATTGACAAATAGAGAGAGAGAGAGGTAAAATAATTAAGGTCGATCCATAACAAAATGCATGCCTTACCAGAAAAATAACACAGTGTCAAACAGTGTAATCACAATGTGAACACACTGTGCTTTTCTGTTACCATTACTGACACTGTAAAAGGCGACAGCGCCAAAAGGATCTTGAAGTCACTGCGATAAACTGGCTAATAACAAGTGTGGTTTTATACCGTGTGAGAACAACTACCCCCGGACAGTTTCCCCTAGAAAAACTGCCCCTATGAATATGGTTAGTGTTACACTGTTAACAAACCCCAGAAAAATTCTTGCAAGGCTACAAGAACACCTTAAATCTTACTGCACAATTGTCTACACATTTTACAGTAAAAGAAAATGTGTATATTCTGGAACTTTTATGCAATTAAACAGAACAGTTCTGTTTTATAAAAGGAAATATTCTTATATTACAGGAAATTTGTAATATTTCATACCCCATATACCAATTTTCTTTAATTTTACAGAAACTTGTTGAGTAAGAATACAAGTGTTTTTGAAGCCCTGCTGCTAAAACTGTTCGTTTTTTTTTTTTTTTTTTTTTTTTTTTTTTTTTTTTTTTTTTTTTTTTTTTTTTTTTTAGCAATGTAGGTGTGGGGTTAGGTGGTAGGTTTAGTATACCTTAAGTATTACCCTTTTGTTAAGAGTTTAGAAACTGTAGTATTCGCTATATAGATGTAATTTATTATTCATTATTGTAGGTTTCTGGTGGGTGTAAAGTTGTCCAGGAAAATATTTGTCCAGTGGTAGTCGCGATTTACTTTCATGGTATAAAAAAATAGTAGTAATAATAATAAGAATAATAACTCATCAATGTTAAGCTTAAGAGGGAAAGAACAAATAAACAAAAAGAGAGCATTTATTATGTTGCTCATGGAAGGCCTTCCAATGGATTTGCAGAAAAATGATGACTCCTCGGTAATAATAATCCCCACCTCTTTAAATTTTATTTTTGGGGGCCTTTGTTCACGTGTCGTCCCTTCGTTTAAAAAATGCCCCTGACTGTGTATTTACTGATCTCAAGAATGAAAAGGGACAAGTCTCCTCTTTCCGAATATGCACAAATATTTGACAAAACTCTATCCATAGATAAAATATGACAACATAAAAGACTTGTAAATATGAAGAAAAAAAAGCATTTAGTTATGTTGAAATACCAGTGCTAAGTGACTGTAGTCTTTGTGGTTCCAATGCATGTCATGCATAACTGGTTTTATAGACTGTAGATCATAGAAAAACGACACACACAATATGTTTTCGGGTACCGTTTGAGGAATTCACTCAAATATTTCAAAATAATTTAGTTGCATATCAATTCTACTCTATGTAAAATGTAAAGTTAACGTATACCAATGTGCGGCATTATATCGTAATTAAACAAGGCGCGTCCATTATCTAAGAGGCAGACGCAACGAAGCCGACGTTGGAATACGACTGACAAGCGTAGAAATCTATACAGCTGGCTGCAATATAAATTAGCTACAAAACTCGCTATAGAAGACTTCCCTGCAGCTGGAATGGTATTATCCGTTCGGTTCAGCAAATCTACTCGTACATGGAGAGAAGAAATTAATGAACTTTTATCATATTGTTAGTTAATAGATTTCCAGACCAGATGGAGGAAATACACATTTGGGCAAGCTTATAACATATTGTGAGAAGTGTAATCAGAATCTTTATTTCACATAGATTGAAGTTCCAAACGATTTATTGATATAAGTAGGTGATCTTGTCACCTCTTGCGAAGACGCCGTCCACATGCGAATATGCATGTGATATGCGGAAATATCGACCCATCGAGAAAAGAATTCTATTGTGTTAATGTTCAAAGTGACAGGATTTTTCTAACCAATCGAATGGAATTTACCATCTCTGGAAAAGTGAGAATTCAAGCTTTTAACATGTTTAAAAACAGGCTTGATCATTAAAGCTGTCATTAATTATTGCGTTATCCAGGAAGATAATTATGTGGCGTATGGCTATTTTGAGAGCAAAATTGCGCCATATTGTACAGGAATTTGATCTGATTAGGATTCGAATTGACACAAGTGACAGGAACTTTTTTTCCCTTTGCAGTAAGTTATTTCTATTTTGAAAAAAAAAGAGCACTTAGCGTACTTATTCAAGTTGATCATTTCTTTGAAAAGATAGTTGCTCGCCATAATCAAGAACAAAGTTGAAAAAACTGTGCAAAATGCAAAATGTCTATGGCAGCGTATTTGATTTGCGTAGAGTGATAGCGCCCTCTTCCTCTAAAGTTTTACAACTAGAATGATATGTAAGCGGGACAAAGAGCTACCCACATGCACAAACGAACATTATGAAACGCAATTCCATTGCAGAACTGACTAAAAAATTCCCATGCCAGGTGCCCATTAATTTGAACTCCTCCTGTCATTTGTGCATTATAAAAATAAATAAAGAAACCACGCATTTTTTGTTGCCAAAATAGTGTATTGAGCAGAGCTTCTGCAAAGTAGGGGAGACCGGGGACAATTGTATCACGGGGCAATTGTAACAGGCCTCCCATCCCTAGCAGAAACACGCTACAAAACTTAAAATTTGTACAGAGCATGGGCATTTCATCGCTCCTTATGCTGTTTGAGTATTAGCAGATTTAACAGTTCGTGGAACTTTCTAACAGCATAAAAAAAAAAAAAAAAAAAAAAAAATCGTTTTTTGAGTAGGAAAGTAATAATTCACATTCCCATTGTTTTTCTTCTGGACAAATATGTGGATGAGCTACGGCTGTCATTTTTATATATTTAGAAATTATGTTCTTAGGCCATATTTTGCTAACGTTTCAAACGATGAATACCTAGCTTAGATAGAAAAAAAATCTCTCCAAACATGGTCGCCCACCACAGGGGCAATAGTAACAATGCCGTTTAGGAAATACTTTTGCCCCGTACCTAGCCCAGGGACAATTCAGCGCCCGTACAGAGCACGTAAACTTCTGCAAAATCCCATGCCATGTATATAACAAGTGGAAAATATAATGTATATAAACTTAATTCAAGCATTGTCATATTTTTAATAATTAGCTGATGTGGTTAATGTTGTTTAAATCTTGGATCTGTCAAGTGCATAGCTTTGATAAAGAAAAGCAAAATGTTACAATTTCATGTGACTGTACAATTGCCCCGTACGTCTGTTACAATTGCCCCTGGTTAAGGGGGAATTGTAACACTCGACCTCGTGTATTTAACCCAAACCTATTCATATGTCGAGCTAAGATATCCAAATTTCGTCTTACTTGGTTTTAAGCAAGTATTTGGTTATAATAAAGTTGATAAGTCAAATTTGGAAAAAAGTGTTACAATTGTCCCCGGTCTCCCCTACTTGCATTTGGAATTACACCTGAGGACTGCTGATTGTGGTTAAAGAAATTACCCAATCACGTAAAATATAAAAAAACAACAACGGGACAACAACCAAACACATTATACATGTACATGACTTTATTTATTATATTATCATGATAATATTCATCATGTAATATAAACATGACCAATTAAAAAAAAAAAAAAAAAAGGGCCTATAATATGCCGCTCGTGCATGAAAATATCATTTGACACGTCGCGCGTGTTTTTTGTGTGTGTGTATGTGTGTGTGTGGGTGTGGGTGTGTGTGTGTGTGTGTGCATAATGCCTCGGTCACAAGCCGCCGTACGCTATTTTTGGCCGTACGTTTTTTTTGGGGGAGGCTACGGTCGCTACGTTTTTCTGAAAACGTGAAGGGAAGTGGCAAGCGCACGGTGCGAGTACGTCAACGCACGTACTGCGCAAGGTGTCAGAGCGTGGGGTACACAATGTATGGTAATGGGCGGTTGTGTGCATCGTACGTTGCGCACGTTGTAAGTGAGCTGTAGGTGCTTATAACGTACGATCTCCGTGCGTTTGAATCGTTATTGTACGGTGTCAGTACGTACACGCGTTGTAAGTGCGTGCAAGTGCGATGAACGTAAGTTTTTGATCTCGATGTTTTTGGTGGATATAAATATTTTTTTTTGTTTATTTTATATTTATTCATTTAAATTTATATGTTATATTATAGGTTTTCCCGGTCGATTTTAAACTCTTTTCGATCGGATTCGTTAATGTTCACTCAACTTAAACGATACCTTCCCGGAGCGGGGCTATCGGTAATTAAAGTTAACGTTTAGAGCAATCGATTTCGTATGAAAAATTTAAAATGTTTTAGGCTTATCCGTGTGAAAACACGAAGCAAGGGGGTCACGGTGGCGCCCATGGTAAACACAAAATAAATTTATAAGCAATAATTTGTATTCAGAGGCTACGGAACGAATTCGAAAGTGGGGGAGGGGGGGGGGGAGCACTTTTTTCTGGAAAGGGGCCCTTTACCTCAATGGCATAATGAGCAAAATTTATGGGATAGGGAGGGGCTGGGTATAAAAGTAGTATTTGAATTTATTATGCTGTTCAATGTATTGATTTTTGAGAGATTAAAAGTGCCCCCTTTTAAAAGAAAAATGTACATTAACTTAAAATGTTGCTTAAACTGTGAAGGGAAAAGGGTTCTTTTTTAGTAACAAGAGTGCCCCTTTTTTACAACAAAAAAGTTGTCCGTGGGCCTTTCAAGAAGTCTAACAGGTTTTTTTTTTATAATATGAAAAGTGTCCTTTTAGTGCACTTTTAGTAACGAAAAGGGACAACTTGTTATTTTTTGTTGCGGCATTCGGTCATCCAGAACGTCATCATGTAACGGTCACAGGGGTACATTTTATTGGTCAATATTGTCGATCTTGCATCTTTTCTCTCCTTTTTTTTTTTTTTTTTTTCCTGGGTGATGGGGGCCGTGCCTGTCTAAAAGCTATTTGGTCTAATCTGAATTTTATGTAATACACACTTGATCTAATTGTCACTTGGTCTATTGACCATTTCAGGTGTGGATCCAGGAGCCCAGCGGGAAAGCCCCACCCATGAGGGGGTAGGGGGGATGTTAAAATTTCTCGGCCTTCGGCCTTTGGCCATCAACAAGGTCATCATGTAACGGCCATGGGGGGGGGGGGTTAGATTGGTCAGTCGGGTCGGCAATCTATTTTTTCTACCATTTTCCTCTTTTGTTCCTTTTTGTTGTTGTTGTTTTTTTTTTTTTGCTGGGGGTGGGGGGCTTTCCCACTGGGCCCCTGGATCTACGCCTGAAATGGTCAATAGACCAAGTGACAATTAGATCAAGTATTTATTACATAAAATTCAGATTATACCAAAACGAGCTATAGCTCGTAGACAGGCGCGGCACCCTTCATCCAGCAAAAAAACAAACAAACAACAATTTTTTTAATTTTTTTTTTTTAAGGCGAACTCTTGTTACTAAAAAGAACCCTTTTTCCTCCACAGTTTCTTTTTTCTAAACCCAATTTTTTCGACCTCGCATAAAAAGGGAATACCAAGCAATACGCATGAAGGCAACTATTTGTAAAAGAGTGTTGTTAGAAGCACATAGGCCTGTTTACATCCCTCTAAACGTATTTTTAATTCCCTTTTTAGCACTTATGTTTTTAAAAATCATTTAAAACATATAAATCTATTTGCTTTAAGTGTGTGATAAAACTGCAATGTTGCTTAAACTCTAAATGTTGCTTAAATTCCAAAATGTACATTTTTCTTCTAAAAGGGGGCACTTTTAATCTCTCAACTATATTGAACAGCATAATAAATGAAAATACTACTTTTATACCCAGCCCCTCCCTATCCCATAAATTTTGCTCATTATGCCAGTGAGGTAAAGGGCCCCCTTTTCAGAAAAAAGTACCCCCCCCCACTTTCAAATTCGTTCCGCAGCCTCTGACTACAATTATTGCTTATAACTTTATTTTGTGTTTACCATGGGCGCCACCCCCTTGCTTTGTGTGTTCACACGGATAGGCCTAAAACGTTTTAAATTGCATGCCTAAAAACGAATTTGACTGCTGGAAGCTCACCTCCGCTTCCTTTTTACAGCTGGGAATTTTTTAAATTGATCGCACGAATTTGATTTCATGCACATTGACGAAGTTCACTGCACATAAACACTTTTGATCGCACATAAACGAATACGAATGATCATTAACGATCATGAAAGAACATAAACGAAATCGATTGCTCTAAACGTTAACTTAAATTACCGATAGCCCCGCTCCGGGAAGGTATCGTTTAAATTGACTGAACATTAACGAATTCGATTGAAAACAGTTTAAAATCGACCGGGAAAACCTATATTATAATTCATTATGCTGTTCAATATATTGATTTTTGAGAGATTAAAAGTGCCCCTTTTTAAAAGAAAAATGTACATTGTGGAGTTTAAGCAACGTTTAAAGTTTGAGCAACATTTCAGTTTTATTACACACTTTAAGCAAAGTGTAAAATTCTTGCCCCCATGATAATGTTAAATAACCATTGCAAATAGATTTACATGTTTTAAATGATTTTTAAAAACATAAGTGCTAAAAAGGGCATTAAAAATACGTTTAGAGGGATGTAAATAGGCCTATGTGCTTCTGACGACACTCAATTACAATAGTTTCCTCCGGCAGAAGGGTAATTGGTCTCATGCGTGTTCCTTGGTATTGCCTTTTTATGCGAGGTCGCATAGCGACCGAGCGGAAAAATTTTGGTTTAAAAAAAAAGGAGCTGCGGATGAAAAAGGGTTCTTTTTAGTAACAAGAGTGCCCCTGTTGTCCATGGACCTTTCAAGAAGCCTAAAAGGTTTTTTTTTCCCCATAATATGAAAA
>CALNVZ010002981.1:51460-80769 GCA_940671915.1 Paracentrotus lividus
AAAAAAATCAAACTGTTGAATCACTACCGCGATAATGTCGATGAGGAATTGTCGTGGTTGTGTCGTGTGTGATAGTGTGTGGCGGGTGATTGTGTTGATATCGTTATGTGGTGAGTGGCCGGAGGAAAGATGTAACACAGTTAGTGGAAATGGTTGAAGACAATTGTTGTAGACACTGGTTTGTAGAAATGCGTTAGTAGATAATTGGTTGAAGACAAATGGTTTAGAATTGGTTGTAGACAAATTGTTAGTAGATTGATGTAGACCAAATGGTTAGTGGAATTGGATGTTAGACAATGGTTGTTGTGGTATTGGATGTAGAATATGGGTTTATTGGGGTAGTGGGTTATGAGGTATGTGAAGAAATGGTTAGTTGGCTAGATTATTGATTGTAGACAAGTGGTTAGTGGGTGAAACCTCTGTACTATAGAATTGAAAAAGAGTGGTTTAGAATGAAGGCAATTGGAAATTGCATTAATGAGTACATGGTGCAGCCATCTGAATGGAGAGCGAAAATTCGAGTTAGGGTTCGACGAAAATGGTGTGGAAATGGAATGTAGAGGCAATTTTTAATGGTTAGTTGGTGCAATGGTAATTGAGAAAAATCGGCTTGCTGTTTGTTTTATTCCTTAATTTTTGGATTGTTGTAATTTTCAATTGGCCTTTCAGCTGGATCTGTCTCCTTGGGTATTGTCTCAGCAATTGCCTAAAATTTTTGTTCATGTTTTGGATAACCTTTTGAATGTAGTGAACCCAAACATTCTTTGTAGTTGAGGTTATCTAAAATTTGTAAATATTGTAAGTACTAAAATGGTTTATTTTCCTCTCTCTCTCTTCTCTCTCTCTCTCTCACCCCTTGTGCCCTATTCCATTTTTTATCCTCCTTTTTTACCTTGACTTTCTCCATTTTTCTTAAATCTCTGTCATCTGTGATTCCGTTTTTTACCAAATAGGCGAATCGCGTGCTCCATGTCTGACATCTGATACCTACGTAGAATGTTAGTGGATTTGAATGTAGAAGAAGCAAGGTTCGGGGGGACAATTTGGGGGTACTCGTAAGCTGTGGAAAGGTAAAGCCGCTAAAGATGTATATGTGGCATAAGAGTGGACACGAAGTCATATAGTTTGGTTAAAATTGTGTCACTAAGAAGATAATATCATTGTTATTGAGGATGTTTAAATTTTGTAATGTGTTTACTAAATAATAATTGCAATTAGAATTCCTATATACAGGATGTAATGCCTGCTATTGAGTAACCTATAAGGTGTTGAGATATAAAATTTAATATCTCAATATGGAAAATCTTATAATACATCTGACAATTTGATTACAAACATGAAAACTTTAAATATTACTAACACAAAAAAAATGACTGTAGGTGTCAACGTGACTTATTATAAATATAGCTGATAGATTTTTGATTCTCTATTAATCTTTATTTTGATTTGCGAACCAATTATTATTTTTATTGTCTATAAATCTGTGTAACAAAGAGGTGTTTAAAATGATGTTTACATACTTATTTACTGATTCTCAAAATCATCGTATATGAGATCAATCTTTGGTTAGAATCCCAATGACCGGGCTTAATAATTCAATTTTTTTGTTACAACCCAAATCGAGAAATGACTTACTATGTGATGAAAACTTTTAGCGTTAAATAGTTATCGGCGATCCTATTGGTAAATAAAGATAATCGCTACTCGGTTACCCATTATTTATTCTCTTTGTGCTTTATTACTGAATGCAATGCACAATGTGTACTATTTCGATGTTAATTAAGAGAGCGACGGAAAATTCATTCATCCTAATATAAGCATAGATGATAGTCATCGTGGAGGCCGATAGCTCGACAGACTCCAGCATTGAAATATGTCTTGTCTATACCGAATTAGTTTTCTTGTATAGACATCTTTTGTAGTACGTGTTTTTATATATTTGGTAATATTGAGGTGAGCAAATGGAGGCTTATGTAGGACGGGCACCTCTCTTGAGAATTCATAAATTTCTTGCAATCAACCGATTACACAGAAGCCAACAAACAAGGCAAACGTATGGTTCTACGTGCAAAGGAACATCTTGACATGGTATATAATTGACTGAGTAGCAGGACATCCAGTTGTTCGATGAATAAATAATGCAACCTACTTGTTGAAGCCGTAAAGTTTGATTTATAAGATCAACATATCCAAAGCATTCGTCTGATCTGCCTATATTCTCTCAAAAGAAGCTCTGTAAAAGCTTCGGACATGAAAGTTAGTCCACATACCTATCTAACATAAAAGATATTTATACCAGCATTATCAGCAGGTACTAATGCCGAAGTGGATTTTCTCTACGTGATTACCCTTTTCAGAGCTTCAATTATTCTATAATACCCAAGAACGCTAACTATCAAACTTAAAATATACATCCCTCCTCATGAACTTTTCCGTGCAATTAAGCGGACCCCGTTTACGGTTTAAGTCAAATGATTTTGCTGTTTTCTAGAACTCTATTAGATTTGCTTAATTAACCTCTCATTTAATAAAGTGCAATCGGATTAATGCCTGGAGAAGAAAGTTAAGAATTACAATGACTTTTCCAAACGCTGCCGAAGATTAGTTACCTTAGAAGACCCCTTGTACTGTATATTGCTTGAGGAAATCGATGAATGAAATAATTATATGAGATTTTGTCCGATAAAATCTCATAATGTCAATTATAAAATTTGGTTTATGTATCTATCAAATTATGAAAATAATGATGGAAGAACATGAAAATATGGATGCAAAAGCACTATGTTTTCAAGAAAATTTCACAACTTTCAATTATTATATGTGTCTAGGTGACCCCGGCTAACTCTCCTGACATATATTACGCCCCATGAATATGAGCAGACATTTGAATCCCACAAACCTTGGCGTTATAGTTCTGTCTCAAATTAATCCTGTTACGCAACCGACGATACACGTGTGATCAATCAACTCTTTATCACCCACTCCAATCACGTACTTGTATTTTTATGTTGTATTCACATGCTTGTATACTAAATTTTGTTATACCTCGCGTGACTATTGTTCAACATAAACGTGTTGCAGGTAAAACTAATGCGGCAGTCCAAGTCTTAACCTAACTATAATCCCGAAACAAAAATGGCGTACGCTAATGCGACGATTCAAAGCCCAACCAGTTCAATATTTGAAATAGCGTCCAGGGATCCTGGGTCCCAGGTTAACTCATAGAGAATGCCCTGTTCCCACTCTCCCAACCACTTCTGCAGCAAGTTGGCTCCAACTCATTAATCGATATCAGAGCAACATGACCTCTATGGTCACTAGCACTGTATCTCCAAGAATGTGAGGTGAAAAAATTCCACCTCACCACATCCTACAGCTATGTCCTGCAATCTATGTTAATCAGTTAATACTGATAGCATAACGACTATTGCCTTCTTTGAACGTTTGGCTTCCTTTAAATTAAGTCCTGGCAGAGTTTTACTGTAGATGAATTTTCGATACAAATAGAAAACAAACTGTCATAAGCAGATGTGTGAGAGAAAAGAGTTAAGTGATAATCCAATGAGTGTGTGTGTAGAGAGAGAGAGAGAGAGATTGCCCGTGACCCAGTAGTGAGAGGAGTAAGAGAGGAACAGACGAGAGAGTGAGAGAGTGAGGTGGATAAGATAGTTGAGAAAGCGCGAAGTTAAAAGGGGCTGTGTGGATACGGGGACAACACCCAGTAATTGGAATACACAATAAAAACAGCCTCTATACAATTTAAACTACCAGTCTGGTTTAATTTGATCTTGCCGGTAAGACCCGTAGCTAGAAATGGTGAATGATGAAGGCGGGAGAATGTCTTAATGTTTGCTGTCTAAGTGCCAAACTTTTAGTAGAACGGTAGATGATAAATGTGTTTCTCAGTGGGATCCTTTTTGTTTCTTGTCGAGTTAGGTCTGCGCGTATTTAGTTTTTGAAGTGCCGAGGCCTTATGGAGCAAAATGACTATATTCCTGGTTGCAGTGATTGGTTCTTCAGGTAAAAGTTCAAGGTGCCTTTGATACTTCCTGATTATTTAAGCAAATTTATGTTAATAAATAGTAGCATGTAATATTCCGATATAGTTGCCAGAGTTGAAAGGTTTAATGTACCAAATGATCCAAATCACAGAACTATTGATGATGAGTGGTATGACAAATGAGCGATCAACATGTAGTATTATATGGAATATTAATATAATTATAAACTAAATGGAACACTATGTTAGAGAAAACATAGTAGAGGGCTATTCACGACGGTACGAACGTTAACATTTCGGATGACACCATTTGACTCAAATACTTGGAAGCTGTAAGTCTCCTGTAGATCTATCTCGCCATTATTTGATTCACGAAGAACGCGAGGCATTTTTGTAATTTTCACAGATATCATAGGATTATTTTGGCTATTTAATTAAATTAAAATTTTAAGGGGACGCTGTACTATGTTTCCTAATTAATCAAGATCTTTACACAAAATGATACAAATGAAAATCTACTAAAAAAGGTCAACGTAAAAAAATCATTTGCCATCGAGGCGACCTTAATTATCTATGTGAACAAAGTGAATGTTACTTTACTTCTAATAATATGAATTTTTAATCCATGCTATTCATTCAACCAACGATGCATTAACTACTATGTACTCCAATTATAATTCGCTCCTTATTTTTGTTTTCTTTTCTTGTATCATGCACTTTACCATTCGGTACAAAAGGCATTCTTCTCCATAGGCATGGAGTCATCGGGAGCCATAGCCGAGGACCGCCTTGTCAACCTAGCTGAAGACATCGAGACGGGTGAGCAAATGGAGGCTTTAGGACGGGCACTCGGATTCAAACATGCTGCAATCAACCGATACACAGAGACCAACAACAAAGGCGACCGAGTCACGTGCAAAGGAACACGTGACATGTTATTTGACTGGAGACAGACAGTGGAACCATGCGATCAACATTCCAAGCTTCAACAAGCTCTCAAAGAAGCCAAACTCAACATGTTGTCCACAAACCATCTCAAAGATATACCAGCATCAGCAGGTACCGAAGGATTTTTCTCACTGATACCCTTTTCAGACTGCTATTTCTTAACCCCGTACTATCCTAAACCCCATACTATCCTTAACCCCGTACTATCTATTTTTGCTTTCAGACTTTGTTTCTTAACCCCATACTATTTGCTTAGCCGGGGTTAAGAAATTCAATGCTTTTCACGCTGGGTATTCCTTAACCCCAGACTATATGCTGGATCATGAATATTAATGATTTCATTCTCTTTCTTTATGTTCTTCATTGTTTGAGACGGCAACTGTTAGCACCGCAATTGCCCGGCTAACTCCGCAATTACCCGGCTAACCCTGCTTTTTAGCAGGGCCAGATAGTACCGTACTATTTACCGTGCTAGCCTACTTTGGTAAAACGCAGTCTAAAACCGAAGCGTGCTAAGCTTAACCCCAGGTAATAGGTGGTACTAAGCCCCCCCCCCCCCCCTTAGCCCTACCTATTTCCTGGGGTTAAGGATTTTAACTGCAGTCTGAAAAGCATGTGAGTGTAGAACGCAGGCGAAGGCGCACGAGGCAAATTTGCAGTGTCATATTTAACGGGAGTTGAGCCTATTTCCGTTTCAGAAGTTATAAATATGACGTGTTTTCTGTTGTTATACAGGGGCCGCGGAGCGTTTTTGAAAGTGGAGGGGCTGAGCCAAAAAGGGGGGGGGGGGGGGGGCTGAACAGGCTAAAAATCACAAGTGTATGGTCATTTTTGCAATTTTGTACACGTTTGCTGAAAAATGTGGGGGGGGGGGGGCGGGGGGCCCAGCCCCCCCCCCGGCTCCGCGGCCCTGTATATGCCTGCCTGACAAAGCAGTACAAATGAAAATGCGCAATATTGATACCTACCCTTCACGGGGAGGTCCAAAAAATCCATTTGACACGCACTTGACTTCTACGCCCATTCGAAAAGAAAGAAAAAGGAAATAGTCTCTGTTTTGCCGAATACGATTAACACGCCTGCGTTCGCCTCCCAGTTCGACTTACGTTTGTAAACTTGTTTACAATTGAACAAAAAAAAAGAACACTGAAAAGAAACATGTAATATGAAACAAAAGATCAAATAAAATGCGATTCCATCCATATTCGAACCTGAGACCTCCTGCAAACCCGTGTAGATATTTGCCCCTGAATCAGAAGCGCTTGTGAATATTCTAATGTGAAACGTTGTAATGAAGATATTTCAATCTTGATTAAATTACATGTATTACCTTTTGAGAATGCATAATCACATTTTTGATGAAAATGATGCTTAAGAATGATTATGAATAGAATTGTCTGAATTTCTTTTACAGCAAATCAATCCAAATTCAATAGAAAACAAATGGATATTCTTTGCCCTGTCTAATACACTGTTCGTCATAAAGGTGGAATTTTTTTTCTGGCTCAATCGACATTATGTTGCTCCATTATTAATTTCTTGAATGTGTTTGTCACCGCTTTCACTTTCTGGGATCCTGGGTATATCTTGGACGTTCCCTTAACCCTACCCGGGAATTTTTCTTCAAAAAAGTTTGTCACCCCAGAAGATGGCCATTTTCGTCATTTTTTTCTTATTTTGGGGCCCTTTTTTGTTCACGCGACTCACCAAGGCCCCCCTCAGTCCTACCCCAAGGAAACACGTCTGAGGTGGAGATTTGTTATTGTTCTTTAAATTAAATCTAGATTCATGGTTATAGGCTCGACTCTTTTGTCTAGGGGAGGGGTCAAAATTTATTTTGATTGGGGTTCAACATTCATTTTATTCATTTTTACACCATGGATATTTTTATCTTCCCTAGATTGTATTGTAAAATATCAACCAAACATAAATCGAAATAAAATATTATCAATAATGACTATTTACAGCCTTGTCATCAAGGCTAAACAAAATTTAAGGGGAAAATGATGATATCTAAGGGTTAAAGGTGGTTTTCATTTCTCTTGTTTTCAGCATAAAGATGGAATAAAATATTCCGAATTTTCACCAATCTCGTTTTTTGCTTCAACCCCTCCCCTAGACAAGAGACCTAAGCCTGTCCCCAGAAATATAGATTTAACTTAAAGAACAGTATGAAACAATACAACTCAGTCGCGTTTCCTGGGGGTAGGACTGAGGGGGGCTTGATTGGCCGGGAAAACAATAAGGGGCCCCAAAATGAGAAAAAATGACAAAAATGGGCATCACGGGGGTTGACAAAACTTCTTTGGAAAAAGGTCCACGTGAAGGTTTGAGAGAATGTCAAAGATATAGCCAGGGTCCCAAAAAGTAAAAGTAGGGACAAATATATTCAAGAAATTAAAGTCAGAGCAAAAACATGTCGCTATAGCGGCAAAAAAAATATTCCACCTTTATGACGGACAGTGTATATCAGTAAATATAGGCCTAATATATAAAGACTGCATTCTTATCATTCAAAATTTAATGGCTTGCAGCAGATGCAAGCACGATTTGCTGCCATTGACGCCTTGTGAATTGATAAGCCCAACTAAAATTTTTGATCTGGTTTATTGTTAGTAGAGCGAGTGGATGTCACTACTTGGGCGGGAAAAACCTTTATTGATGTGGGGGTCTTTACGTTTATTACATTCCAGATATATACAGTAAGAAGATTTCGGACTCGTTGACTGTCCTGCAATGTCGTGAAAAACTGGAGAACGTGTGCCTGAATAAGTTGTGCAAAATGAAAATGAAACCGTGGGATCCAAATGACTATGCGACGCTCAAAGACATGCACACACGAGTGACTATGGTGACGAAAGACTCACGCGGCAGAGACACGAAGAAAACAGAGACACTACATGGTTCTGCTGCAGAGATATTCTCCAGGAAAGTAAATGGCCAACTTCCAAAAAGAATCCTTCTATCGGCTGCTGCTGGGAGAGGAAAAACAACAACTGTCGCTAAAATGGCGTATGATTGGACTCACAGAATACAGGGTTCAGGATTGGAAGACCTGCCACTGCTGTTCGTTCTGAGACTCCGAAATACTGGTCAGTATACATCTATCGGAGAAGCGATCAAATCTCAGCTTTTAAGTGATGTTTCTGATATTACACCCAAAATCATTGAGACATTTATCAGAGAAAACCAGGACGTTTGTCACATCATATTTGACGGCCTTGACGAGTATGCGGGAATATCTTCAGGGAGTAATATTGTAAGGGTATTGCGCTTTGAAGAATATCTAGGTTGTCGAGTCCTTGTAACAACACGCCCTCATCTAGAGAACTTCTTCAATGAAGGGGACCTTCCAATTGTGTACACGAAAATGGGAATCGAAGGATTCTCGAAGGACGCTATAACAGAGTACATCGACAAGTTCTTTAATCTAAATGCAGATTTGTCAAAGGGACAAGGTTTAAAAGTTTACCTTAAAAGCCAGCCATTGATTAGCGAACTTGTTATTACCCCATTATTTTGTCTCATGGTATGTCATCTATGGAACAAGGACCTGTTGACACCTGACATCGGAACTCAGACAAAACTACTAGACAGCGTTAATCTCTTTCTTCTTCAACATGCCAACGTCCGATCAACTTCAAGAACCAGAATTACTGACAGAGAGTTCAAAACAATTATTTCTCAACTCGGCAAGGTTGCTCTTACAGGATTACTTAGCGATGCTAACAAGCTGGTCTTTACACCCCTAGATTTCTGTAAAGTTCCCACTATCCTTGAGAGTGCATGCAATCTTGGGATAATATCCAAGACTACTGTTGTATCAGATCACCTTCCACAATCACAAGATACCACTCAGACTACCATTGAATTCTATCATAAACTAGCACAAGAGCACTCTGCCGGGAAATACCTTGCTGATAAAACCAACAAGTATTTAGTACGAATTCATTTGTCAAAATTGGACAAGGTTTTGCGCCAGATCAAAGGACGCATTGGTGACTACGAAAACCTCATCCGATTTGCTGCTGGCACGGACAACGCCTTATGTATTATAATCATGAAGGCAATTCTTACAAACGAATCATTAGACGAGAGCGAGAGATACCGAATTCTGCTGGACTGCTCATCAGAGACAACGCCAGGTACTGAAGGAAACGTGTCTTCGTTGGTTGAAAGGTGTGTTACTTCAGAGACGATGGTTCTCAAGTCACCGTCTGTATTCACTGTCGTTGGAATGCAGAACCTTCCACAGCAGCTGAAAATGCAGGTAACCAACCACACTTCACAATTTTATCTCGTTATCATGATTTAATTTTCATTTCATTTCATTTATTCATTTATTTAGTCTAAAGTGCAATACAGTAGAAAATTGGTTTGTTCGCATGTAAAATAAAAAGAAAACAAGAAATAGAAGCATGACAAGTCAAATAACAATACAAATAGGCCTACGCTTTTCACAAACCTGGACATTGTGTCAAATTATAGCACTATGGGTGTCGCGGGGGTAAGCGAACAAACACCCGCATAATTATTTTGCAGTGAATAATACGTTAAATATAAGACAAATATTTACTACACACTAACGTAGAGTATACCCCCACTAACAAAAGAAAGAGCGTTCCGCTTCACCGATGATGAATAGTTCACCGCCCCCCCCCCCTTACAAAAGAAATGAATGCGTGTCTAAGCCCGTGGTACTACATATAGGCCCCAATACAATGCGGCGATCACAACCCGCCGTACCTTCGACGTGCAACTCCCTACGATGGATTTCGTAGAAAATTCGTGCAGCGTTTGACCGGTGTGAAGTTGGTTACTTATTCCCGGTTACTTATTCAAAGTGTGAAGTTGGTTACTTATTCAGTTACTTATTCAAATTTTTTAACGGCTCGTTTTCAAAAATCAAAAGGTACCATAAGGACGAGTAGATCACGGGCAATTAAAAAACAAATATGTCTCGACTTGGGCAAGTGGGGTTAATGACCTTGAAACTCGAACAATAGGAAATAAAACATTATTTATTTATTTGTTTGTACCATGCAGGCACGTTGCTTGTACGACGTGCAGGAAGTTCTTCCAATACCCTTAATTCAGAAACGCAGGAATTGCAAAAATTGACCCACGACCTGTGCGTGCCTTGTACATGCAACGCAGGCTACGTTGACTGCACGTGCCCCGTAGCCTACGACGAGTTGTGACCGCCGCATTACCATATGAAAATGCGACGATGTCCAGAGAAAATGAATTTCCTTTGCTAGTTCGGTTCCATATTGTATTCACAACAGTAATTGTTGATGAACAAAAAGAAGAGAAAGAAATAGGTGGAAGATCAATGATAATGGGTTTTGCGGCGTTACTTCATTGTATCTTATTGTAAATATATCAAGTAAAATATAGTTTCGTAAATAAATTCATGCAAAAAGCAGGCGCGTATCCAGGATTTCGCATCCGGGAGCCCGACGTGATTTTTGCGCAACCTGTCTACTTAAAAAAAAAAAATGGCGCCCCCAGGCAAACATAGGCCTCCACATTGAAAGGCTTTAAATTTATTTAATAAAAAAAAAAAAAAAAAACAAACAAACAAAAAAAAAACACAAGTTTAGGACCAATTGGCCTCCATAATTTTAAAGACCAATTTGTGCCCAGTAAGTTTACATGTGAAAGAAAAATGAATTTGTATTTATGTATCTATTTCTAATTCTCCTCCCCTCGCTCAATTTGGCGCCAAATTACGGTAGTATAAGGTCGATTTGGCGCCCCTAAATTTTAGATTGAATTTGCGCCATACATGTATATTTTAGGTTAATTTGATGTCACTAGGTTTAAAAACAATTTGGTACCCCTTAGTTTCAGGTCAATGTGAAATGCAAAAAAAAAAATGTAATGTGTGATTACAAAAATACATAAATGTATTGATGGTTAGTATATCATAATGTAAATTCTCGTAAGAGGAAAAACAAAAGCGAGTGCGAGGCGCGAGCGGAAATTTTGATGCACGATTCAAATGATTAGAAAACATGACATTGTATGCGTTTGCTCAGGAACACAATGTAATAAGACATTGGGAAAAAATGATGCGAGCGCGAAGCGCGAGCGAAAATTTTGTAATGTACATACAGACCAGGAGGCATAGAATTTTAATATTTTACTCTATTTAGAAAAAGACCATTATGTTAAAGACTAATTTGTTGCCCCCTTAGTTTCAGGCAAATTCGGTACACTTCCATAAGTTTAGGATATAGTTGGAGCCCCTAAGTTAAAGATGAATTTGGCGCCCCTACATTTAAGCTCAATCTGGCGTCCCTCAGATTAAGATAATGGCGCCCCTTAACTTCAGGTCAAATCGTCGCCCCTAAATATCATATCTTTTTGGCGCCCCTAGCTTTAAGCTTAATTTGGCGCCCCTAAGTTTAAGATCAATTTGGCACCCTTTTATTTTTTAGGTCAATTCGGCACCCCCTAAGTTTCAGGTCAATTTGAAATGCAAAAAAAAAAAAAAAGCAAAACAAAACAAATGTAACGTGAAATCAAATAAATTAAATGTTTTGATGGTTATAATCCCATAATGTAAATTCTGGTAAGAGGAAAAACAAAGGCGAGAGTGAGGAGCGAACGAACAATTTTGAAGTATTTGATTGATTAGAAAACAAGACAAATTTATGCGTTCCTCAGGGGCACAATGTAGTAACTCAATGGGGAAAAAATATGGGAGCGCGAAGTGCGAGCGAAAATTGTGCTACATGGAAGTTTAAAACTTTGCTTTTTTTTACATAGAGAACAATTTATAGACCCCTACTGTTTTTTTTTTTTTTGCCCCCTTAGTTTCTATTAGATTCGGCACCCTTCCCTAAGCTTAGGATAAAGTTGGAGCCCCTAAATTAAATTTAAATTTGGCGCCCCTACATCTGAGCTCAATCTGACGTCCCTAATTGTAAGGTCGATATGGCACCCCTCTAAGTTTAAGTTCAATTTGGCGCCCCCTAAATTTAAGGTCGATTTAGTGCCTCTATGTTTAAGGTCGATTTGGCACCCCCTAATAAATTTAAAGTCGATTTGGGGGCCCTAAATTTAATAATTTTGGCTCCCCTACCTTTGAGCTAAATTTGGCTCCCCTATGTCTAAGGTCGATATGGCATCCCGCTAAGTTTAAGTTCGATTTTGGCGCCCCCTTAACTTCAGGTCGATTCGGCGCCCCTTAAGTTTCAGATAATTTTGGCGCCCCTACATTTGGGCTAAATTTGGCGCCCCTGTGTTTAAGGCCGATAATGAACCCCCTAAAGTTTGAGTTCGATTTGGTGCCCCTAAATGTAAAGTCGACTTAGAGCCTTTAAGTTTAAGGTCGATTAAGCGCCCCTCCTAAATTTGAGGTCGATTTGGCGCCCCTGAGTTTAAGGTCGATTTGGTGCCCCTCTTAGTTTAAGTTCGATTTGACGCCCCCTAAATTTAAGGTCGACTTAGAGCCTTTAAGTTTAAGGTCGATTAAGCGCACCTCCTAAATTTAAGGTCGATTTGGCGCCCCTGATTTTAAAGTCGATTTGGTGCCCCTCTTAGTTTAAGTTCGATTTGGCGCCCCTCCTAAATTTAGGGTCGATTTGGGGGACCTGGAGTTTAAGATCGACTTGGCGCCCCTTTAAGTTTAAGTTAGATTTGGGGGCCCCCTAAATTTAAGGTCGATTTAGCGCCCCTAAGTTTCAGGTCGATTTGGCGCCCCTACGTTCAAGCTCAATTTGGCGCCCCACGTTTAAGCTCAATTTGGCGCCCCGGTAGCATAATGTTGATTTGGCGCCCCCTAAATCTAAGGTCGATTTGACGCCCCTGAGTTTAAGCTCAATTTGGCGCCCCTATGTTTAAGCTCAATTTGGCGCCCCTTAGATCAAGTTCAAATTGGCCCCCAATTTTTTTCCACCCTTTTCCCCTTCCTCTCTCTTTCTTTTCTTTTCTTCCCCTTTCTCCCTTTTTTTTCCCTTTCTCTTTTTTTCTTCCTTTTTCTTCTTTCCTTTCTTTTCTTTCCCTTTCTCCATTTTCCCTCCTCTTTTCGGCGCCCCCCTGCGCGCCTACCCAGAATACGCGCATGAAAAGAGCTAGCAGAATTATTGGAGCGAGAAAAATCTTATTTTTTTATTAAATTACCGTACTGAGCTTGGCAAGAAAGACCTAAGGTACCGTGAAGTACGACATGGAAGAGATCTCAGTCTACCCGATCGCATGGGCTTGTAGTTATCACTCAGAGGGTGATCCTCGTCAGCTAGGATTTCCTTTGCTTTCTGAATCACCCTCTGAGTGCACTCTTTTCCCAAGTTTCTTCTCTTCCAATATCCTGCTCGTTCTTTTTACAATCCTAATTATTATTCAAGACCGTCATAATTTAGTTCTCGTGAAGCGTCGCGGAGACAGCTCCGCGACCAAGTTCAAAAACCGTTTCGAAGTAGTTTCAAAACCGTCTCAAAATAGTCCCATATCCGTCTCAAAGTAGTTCCGCGAAAGTAAGATACCACACATTTTACAAAGCTGTACTCTTGCCCTATATCAATCTCCAGTGTTGGAGGAGTAAAAACTGAAGGAACTCTGTCATAACTGCCGGACGTGACCAAGGGGCTATGGGACTGTCTGGGATCCTTTTTTAACTTAGAAGACGCTCAACTTAACAGACTCTTCTATCAGTTTCCCGTCATCTTCTCCTGAGCTTCCACATGTCACAAAGCTTGAATCCATGGGAGTTACGTCACAAACCTACGAAGGTGTGGTCTCAATTCACTGCCTGGCTTGATAGAGATCGATATCTCTATCGATTGATGGAAAGAGAGATATCTGTAGATCACGGCTGGTCTAGGCAAACTCACACGTATCACACTGAATGCACTACCATCATCAAAATAAAAGGGTATAAACCGATGAAATTAAGAGTTTTAGAGTCTCAGGTGCTATGAACGACATGGCATTGAACAATGAAAACAATAATAAAATTATGCCTCGTTGGCTTGCTTGTTTGATAATAGATACTTATTCGATTGACCAGAAAGTTCTAAAAAGGCACTCTTGTATGCATTCCGCTTTCATCCTGTCTCAGTGGTGTAGGGGAGACCGGGGACAATTGTAACACGGGCAATTGTAACAGAGGCTCCCATTTCCTAGCAGGAAACACGTCTAAAAAACTTAACCTGGTTACAGCACTGTACATTTCATCGCTCCACATGCTGTTTGAGATCGTGCGTGTGTAGTGGTTGTGACTCTCGTCTTTCAATCAGAGGGTCGCGGGTTTCGAATTGCCATATTTCCGGCGTTAATTTTCCTTCCGCAAATAATTTTATCCACAATTTGCTGGCATCCGACCCAGGTGATGATATAATTGGGTACCTCGTAGGAATATTATTTCTTGAAACGGCAGCGCGCCTAACAGCTGCACTGCAAAAATCTAAAGCCATGGTAATAATGCTGCATTAATTTTTAGAGCGCTTACAGACTTCTGATCAGGAGGTTTAGGGGGCTATATAAGCACGGCTAATTATCATTATTGTAGATTGTAAACAGTTTTAACGGTTATTTGAAACTTTTTACAGCAAAAAAATATTTTTTTTAGCATGAAAGTAATATCTCACACTACTCAATGTCTTTCTTCTGGACAAATATGTGTTGAGCTATGGCTGTCATTTTATTTATTTAGAAATTATATTCTCAGGCCTGTATTTTGCTATAAGTTTCAACGATGAATACCAAAGTTAAGATACAAAAAAAAATCTCTCCAAACATGGTCGCCCACCTCAGGGGCAAAAGTAACAATGGGTAAACTAAGATCGTTTGCCCCGTACCTGGCACCGGGACAATTCAGTACGCTTTATTCGTAAACTGCCATTATAGCAAATGGAAAATATAATGCAACTTGAGTTAAGCATTGTCATTTTTTATATAATAGCTTATTGTGGTTAATGTTCTTAAAATCTTGGATCTGCAAAGTGCCATAGCTTGATTAAAGAAATAAATGGTACAATTTCATGTGTTACAATTGCCCCATACCATACGTCTGTGACAACTGCCCCGGTGCACGGCAATTGTAACACTCGACCACTTGTTTTAAATGATAATGGCTTCAATATAAATAGTTTTTACTTAACCCAAACCTATTCATATGTCGAGCTAATATATCAAAATTTCGTGTTACTTAGTTTTATAGCAAGTATTTAGCTATATAAAGTTGATAAGTCAAATTGAAAAAAAAAAAAAAAAAAAAAAATACAATTGTCCCCAGCGGGGACGCCATCGGTACGGTGGAGCTCGTTTTTTTACGAACAAAACGTTCATCTTTTTCCGTTCTTTTTTTTTTTTTCCCTGATGCTGCGAAATTCCATTAGCAAACCCCCAACTCATTCATAATTGATCAGTAAATTCTAAGCATCTCAATCCTCAAGTTCCATAAGGCTGCCGAATGACTTTCCTCATACAAATTGGTAGGGTAATTCCTGCGCACCCTAATTTCCATACCCTTTACAAAAGTGAACGCTGCTCATTCATGCATGACTAGTTGGTCTAGTGATCACAATGATTACGGGTTAGTTCAATCGTCCGGCTCCCGGTGTGAAATGTTAGGCATGCATTGTCGGAATGGGACTGATTCCTGGGCGGACAAGACAGGGCAATAAGCACGCCACCACACGCTGGCATCTTTAATTTGGCGACTTTTTTCATAAAATATGAACCCAGTTTTCTCCTTTCAGCAGCATTGATCCTACGAAACAAAAATATATACTGTATTTCCACAATCCCAATTTTAATCTCCATGATTGATTTTATAATAAAAAAATAAACAATTGATATGCCGATGAAATATGCTTGTTACTAAAATAAGGTTATATTTAAAAAAGAAAAGAGAATATTTTTATCTCTTGATTTCAACTGCTTGTCCCCAAGAAAGTATGCCATATATTGAAAGAGTATTATTCCCAAAAGCTTACATAATTTCTATATTATGATGATCATTTTGAAAAATGCTTTCAAAATGCATAAAACTAAAGAAAAAATCTCCCAATTGTTTGTTGAATTCGTTTATTTAAAACACCAATATCCAAAGTGCATATTTACTGTTTCGCCGGTTTTTGAGTACTTCGGTGGATTTTAGAATTTTCCCGTCAAACTCGAATTACAGCATGGTAAAAACACGGAAAGATGTGAACGAACGCTTCGTTCCCCACAACAACTAGCTCCACCTAGTTTCCCCACCAAGATACAAGGACGAACATACGTGGGTGTAGTCTGCAAGTTTACCATAATTTTTTTCCGTGTTGCCTGATATTTTTCTCTCTGATTGATAATTAATTGCACAATGTCATTAAGTCAGGAATGTAGTGTTTATAGTGAACAAACAATCTTTGCTAAATACAATGTAAATCAAGCAATGCAAAACAAAAACAAAATCCATTCATTCCCCGTTTTATTCTACTACCTTTAATTTTCTCGCATTCAGTTATCTATTTAAGATCATTAACACAAAATCATTTCAATATTTTTTGCCTTAAAGCTTCTTCCAAAGGAGTGCACATGGATCTCTAAACTACTACAAGACCTACGATCAGGTAAGCATATATTTTTTAATGTGCGCCCACTTCACTCAAGTGAAAAGAGGTTCGAACCGCACACAATGTCTTATTATCATGAGATAGTTATTCAGAAATCACCTAAGTGTTTTCACTCTGGTAGGATATTCATATTGTTGTCCTTTATTCAATTAGTTCGGAGGTGAAAAATTCATTTTGTCTTTCATGTGTATGGTGTACATTCCATTACAGGATAGTGATGCGCTTATGATAGGGCATTGCCTTCTATCTGCTGAGATCACTGACATGTTGTGGTCCTACTTCGGATCCTTCACCACACTGCACAATCTCAACATATCAGACTCTTCTCTAAGTTTTCTTCCATCTCCTCCTGAGCTTCCATATGTAACAAGGCTGAAAGCCGAGAGAGTGACGTCACAAAGCTACGAAGGTCTGCTCTCATCTCTTCTGGCTTGAAGCAGTGGATCCGATTATCGACTATCGATGATTGCAGAGATGATATCTCTCAGATCACGGGCTGGTCTTACACCCAACTATGCTAGAGCAACTCACACGTACCACACTGAATGCACTACCATTGCACAAAATAAAGAGGGTATAAAACTGATTAAATTAAGAGTATTTTATGTAAGTAGTCTCAGGTGCCTAAGAACGACGAGGTATTAAACGTTAGATTTGTTGTTTAGACCTTGTATACAAATTCGAATTGACCCAGAAAGTGCTAACCATGCTAACAAGGCACTATTTGATTGTTGCATTCCGATTTCATCATGTCTCAGTGGTGCACGTATGTTTGTCGCCTAGTGGTTGTGTGTTCGCTGGCGGGGACGCCATTAGTACGTGGACTTCGTTTTTTTGTGTGCAAAGCGAACGAAACAAAAACGTTCGTCTATTAATGCTCATTTTTCTTTTTCTCTCTCATGCTGCGAAAAACGTTTGACAGCAAGTTCTAAATCCACCAAAATTCCCAAACCGGCAAAATGATGAATACGCACCTTTTATTTTGGATATTGGTGGTAATAAATATAACTAATTCTACAAACAATTTGGGTATTTATTTATTTTTTTTTTTTTTGGGGGGGGGGGAGGGGGTTTAGTTGTTTATGCATTTTGAAAATTATAAAATAATTAATTGCACAATGTCATTAAGTCAGGAATGCAGTGTTTATATTGAACAAACAATCTTTGCTAAATACAATGTAAATCAAGCAATGCAAAACAAAAGCAAAATCAATTCATACCCCGTTCTATAGCAATTTATACATTATACTACCATTCATTTGCTCGCTTTCAGTTATCTTTTTAAGATCATTAACTCAAAATCATTTAAATACGTTTTGCCTTAAATCTTCTTCCAAAGGAGTGCACGTGGATCTCTAAGCTACTACAAGACCTATAACCAGGTAAGCATTTTTTTTAATTTTTTTAATTAATGTGGGCCCACTTCTATCTCGTGAAAAGAGGTTCAAACCGCACACAATTTCTTATTATCATGATATAGTTATTAAGATATCACTTAATTGTTTTTATTCTGGTAGGATATTAGTTCGGAGGTGAAAAATTCATTTGTCTTTCATGTGTATGGTGTACATTCCATTACAGGGTAGTCATGTCCTTAGAATAGAGGATTGTCTTCTATCTGCTGAGATCGCTGACATGCTGTGGTCCTACTTCGGATCCTTCACCACACTGCACGATCTCATCATATCAGACTCTTCGATCACTTTCCCTCCATCTCCTCCTGAGCTTCCACACGTCACAAGGCTGGACGCCGTGAGAGTGACGTCACAAAGCTACGAAGGTCTGCTCTCATCTCTTCCTGGCTTGAGAAAGATCTATATCACTATCGATGATACAGAGAGAGATATCTCTCAGATCACGGCTGGTCTTCAACGGACAAGGGGAGAGCAGCTCACACGTATCACCCTGGGAGCACCAAAGTCACTGCCATCAAAGAAGAGGGTGGCATCGAGAGAGACGATGGGAAAACTGGGTCTGCTGATCAGAGAACATACCAAGAACCTACATCGGCTATACATTTATGCTGTGATGTGCAGAGATGAGGAAGACTGGATTGACCTCATTGAGTGCTGCAGACATGTCAAGACTATGGGATATATAACGTAAATTAGTTTTTCTCATTTAATTCATGTAAAACAGGGGGGAGGGGAGAAGGAAAAAAATGGATTGCGTAGGTAGAAAGTAAAGTTCTGAATAGAAACTCTCGCCTGTTATAAGCTGTCTTATCCTCGGCATTATTATACAGTCATATCAGAACAATCAAGAACACCTGTTCATCCATTCACCTTTGCATTTTTTTCCCATAAAAGTCTTTCATCTGATATATTATATATATATATATATGTTATTCCCATCATTTATTAGGCCTACCCTTTTCCCGTATTTCTTGTTCAGGTCATTTTGTTGACGACTTTAATTAGTAGGGCCTATTCAGCTTTTATTTCAGATTCATTTTGTTTTGTTCAATTCTACCCAAACCTCATACTGCACGCGATTTTGCAGTTGCATCTGTTTTGATAATCACACGTTATATCACATGTCTGACTATTCACTCTGGTATCTCGTCCAACATGTCCAATCCACATCATTCTCGGTGTATAGGTTGATTGCTTGCGGGACTACAAAGGGCGGCATACTGGAGTCTCATCTCAAGGCTCACCATACATCAGGAGGCGGAATCTCAGTGCATGTTAAGCATGATGATAATGAAAATGACGTAAGTATCATGATCATTGTCATGTGCAACTATACACAATAACTGTTCATTTTATATTGCTTCCTTTCTTTATATGATATCACGCCTCATTTTCTTTCCAATAATTTGTCCTCATTATAGTATAGAAGACCTATATTTTGGCAAAAATCAGAGTTTCTAAATCATTATTTGTAGGTCTGTAGTTATCTTCTTTTCTTCAATCTTGCTTTCTGCATTCGTCATGTTACATGAATATGTTTCTGATATTTTTAGATATTCGTTTTCATGGCTGTTTTCTTGATCCTACTGTGTAACAGGTTTTCTGAGGATAATAATTTTTGTAAATACTCACATGTTTTGTGATTAAACATCATTTACATTATTGATTTTAGCTCAGCAAGCATATTTCTATTTAGTCTTTTTCAACAAAATATTTTGGTCTATCATTATTTTATAGTACAGAGATATCAAAGGGAAAGTAAAGATAATAATGATAACTGCAATAGTAGTTGACGATCATTTCATTGTGAAATGTAATGTGTATATGAAATTATGATTTTATACTCGATTAAAACTTAGTATGAAATGATCATAATTTTGAATTGACGTACATTGTTTCCATTATTATTTTGAAAAATGTTGTTATTTATTTTCTTCACAGGTATATCCTGGTGGAAGTCACGAGTATCTCATTTCTTACGCCGTTTGAGCTACATTGGGGGACGCACACTCTTCATCCAACTTCACTCGGGGTCATCCCGATAGTCCGCGGGTCCGATAGTCCGCGGGTCCGATAGTCCGCGGGGGTGGGGGGGGGGGGGGGGGGGGGGTTGTTGATGTTTGTTACTCTGAAGGTTCGTTATTCCAAAAATAGTAAAAGGTTCGTTATTCCGAAAATGGATAAGTCCAAAAATAGAAAAGGTTCGTTAGTCCGAAAATGGAAAAAAAGGTTTGTTAGTCCGAAAATGGAAAAAAGAGTTCGTTATTCCTAAAATAAAAAAGGTTCGTTAGTCCAAAAATAGAATAGGTTCGTTAGTCAGAAAATAGTTCGTTAGGCCGAAAATGGAAAAAATGTTCGTTAGTCCGAAAAAAAGAAAAAAGGTTTGTTAGTCCGAAACTGAAATAATCTGTGGCGAAGCCGGGAAAATCGAAAGGGCAACTGAATAATTGATTACGCAATTATATCCGCCCCGTCTTTATTTCATGAAGAAGTTATGTCGAAAAAAAGTATCGGCGGCGAGTTCTTCCGATAAAGAATAAGTTCCGCTGATAAAGTTTTTTTTTTAATTCATTTTGTAAATGAATACGGAACGGATACAATTGCGGAATCAATTATTTAGTTATTGAGTGATAACGGGACAATTTTAGAAACGAAACTTATTCTTTAGGCCTACAGAAGAAGTCGCCGTTGATAATTTTTGAAGATAAATTCTTCGTTGAATAAAGACGGAACACAATAAATTATTTAGTTATGGACTGTTAAACGGCCCGATTTTAGAAGCGAAACTAATTCTTTATCAGTAGAAGTCGCCGTTGATAATTTTGTGAAATTAATTTTCCGCAAATCAAAATTTACCAGCAGATGCTGTTAGATAATGACACCCCAACCCCCCCCCCCCCTTATCTAGAGGTTATTCATGGGTGATCAAAACTCAGTCCCCAACATTCTTAATCCATTCGTTCAGGCAGTTAAAGCTCAATTTTCGGAATAACGAACCTCTTTCTATTTTCTGAATAACGAACCTTATTCTATTTTCGGACTAACGAACCTTTTTTTCTATTTTCTGAATAACGAACCTTTTTTTTTCTATTTTCGGACTAACGAACCTTTTTTTCTATTTTTGGACTAACGAACCTTTTTCTATTTTCTGACTAACGAACCTTTTTTCTATTTTCGGACTAACGAACCTTTTTTCCGTTTTCGGACTAACGAACCTTTTTTATTTTCGGACTAACGAACCTTTTTTTTCCATTTTCGGACTAACGAACCATAGAGTAACAAACATCACTATCCCCCCCCCCCCCCCCCCGGCCCCTCGCGACTATCGGACCCGCGGACTATCGGACCGCGGACTAACGGACGCCGCGGACTACGACCGCGGAACTATCGGACCCGCGGACTATCGGACCCGTGGACTATCGGACCCGTGGACTAACGGACCCGCGGACTATCGGACCAGCGGACTATCGGACCCATGGACTATCGGGCTTAGCCCTTCACTCTACCCTGCACATCTGATCTGAAATATTTATACTCATAAGACTATTACGTTTTGTGTGTGTGTGTGTGTGTGTATGTGGTGTGTGTGTGTGTGTGTGTAATGCATAATCAGATAAAGTAATCATTATTTCAGTGCACGAAAGAGTTAAGATCGTTTTCAAATATTTTGAGTTATCCGAATCAACGTTAATTTATTATACATTGTATTACTTGTATTGTAAACATGTTAATTGCATTTATAAGAATACATTTCAGCTCATCAGGTGCGGATATTATGTCATGACCGAGATAAAACTATGTTAAGTAATAAAACCGATAATTTATATTTAGAAGATGATGAGCTGAGGCCATAACAGTAAAAGTTCTTGATGAAAACAAAGAAAAGCCAACTTTAATCTACGATATTTCTTTTAAATCTAATATGGTGTTATATAATAAGTATTTCATCAATCATGTAAAGTCAATTTTGCACCTGTATGTAGTTTTGTTTAGGGTGCTATCTCACTTCGCGGAAACGTCTCCGCGACGGATAAATAGCATTAGAGACGTCTCCGCGACAACTTGTGAAAAAATAAATCCGTCTCCGAAATTCAGGAGACGTCTCGGAGACGTCTCTAATACTATTTATTCGTCGCGGAGACGAAATTCCTATTCTGTCGCGGAGATGTCTCCCTTAGAGATAGCTCCCTAAGGTTTCACACAACACTAGAGCTCAGCAGTGCTTTGAAAAGGGGGTTTGTGTCACTGCCATTTTTTTTGGTACATGTTGTAACACAAAATTTGAGGTTCATTTTTTTTTTTTTAAGAAGTAAATTATACAAAATGATTTATGTGTGTCGGCAAGAAAAATCTTCAGGTTTCATTAAATACCTCATACACATATCTTTTGAAAACATTTAGTACCTATTTTATATTTTCCCACGTCTACCATTTTATATTGATAAATATTCTACATATAATCTCTAAATACATAAAATATAATACTTAAAAGGTTTTTAGAAGCTCTTTGTGTTACCTTATATAATTTAATTTATACCCCCTCTTGCCATTAGTGTTGCAGCTGCAATATCATTTTTACAAACCTTTTGTATATTGATATATTGTATTTATAACAGAATTGCTGTGGAAAATTTGTATGTACTTTGACTTATCGCAAAGCATTATACTGACAATAGATCAGATGAAAATGTATACAAACGTATGAATTTATTTCCAATGCGTCAATATCAGTGAAAATGAATTTGATTACAAACATTTCATTTCAATGGTCAAAATTCAGTTTGTGTGCATTAACTAATTGCTATGGCAGGCAGGGTCATCAGCATTTATTTCTACTCAAATAATGTAATCATTTAGAAAAAGCACCGTTGTCTTATGTCCATTTCCGTTGTTATACATTATTTTCATGAGGAATAAAGATCACTGACCATGTAGTGTCAATGGAAAATAACTTACACAAAGATGAAAAATATCTTTCCTATCGCAATAATTCTTCTGCTAAATATAAATACCTCTAATTGCGTCTTTTTCAGATATTTCTGAGTGTTAGAAAGTCAAACTATCCCCTCAATTAAATCATCCCTTTGTAATATGTAGAAGAGGGGAGGAATGAATACATTATGGGTTAGGCTTCACCGCACTCCACATAGTTAATCCAGGTGCAACATTCTTCTGTTGGGTGGGTTTGCCTAGCATTGCATTTAGAGTCACTCTCTACTAGGAAGTCTTAAGGCCCGGTCCCAGTGGCGTTTAGGACGATTTACGTATGAAATGCGCACAAAATTGGTTTGCATTCGCTAAATATCCGCAGTATTCGTAAAACATGCTTGTTTCAGTTGGCCGACATCCGCACGAGTCCGCGATTATCCGCAAAGGCACATTTTCCGTTCCAGGATTTTTGAGCAGCTCAAAAATCCTGGGAACGGAAAATCGTGCCATTTATACGCAATTCATCCTCAATATAATACTTAATCCATGCGCTGAATATCCGGTGTTATCCGCTGATATCCGCAACTGACGGGGTATTGCGGCTAGGCGGCGGAGTTGGATAGTGCGTAAAACGGACATACAGCGTTCCTATCACGTCTACATCCCGAACTAAAATAACCTGTAACGAATGCGTACAGACTTGCCACAAATAGTGCGTTTGTATAACGTCTGCTTTGCATCTTATTTGCGAACAATATGCGAGTGCTCAAACACTCATCATATCAAAATCAGACACAAGTCACCATAAAAAAGTAAAGTATTCCAACAAAGCAATCCATTTTTTAAAGCCTTTCCCTAATCATTTGTACTCATTTTTTTACAGAACATACAAGAAACATTGAAATTCAGAAAATCCAAAAAATATTTCCTCCAAATTAGACAATTTTTAATATTTTGCCGATTTCCTCGACCCTATTCTGAACTTGTTCGGCGACTTGTGTCTGATTTCGATGTGATGCACAGGCGCGGATCCAAGAAAACGGAATTGAATACATTTCTTAAATAAAAAAACAAAAAAAAACAAATGAATTTTAGGAAAATGATTTTTCGAAATGTTTATAATTTTCATTTATTTGCGTGATTAAGGTGGGGTTGGGGGCTCATTGTAGCTGAGTATGAAGAAACTCTAACTACATTATTTATTATTGGTTAAACGTCAATTGGAACCAAAATATACACAGATTGCAAGAAAACAATATTGTTTGAATTAACATATTCACACACACAATCACACACACACACACACACACACACACACACACATACACATACACATGCACATATGCAAGCAGAACAAATTCATCCCAACCATGCCAGTAAAACAATAACGTTTATCACATTGTGCAGCAAGTTGAGTCATGACCGAAATTATATGTCCACATAATTCCATTCATCTCTTTGCTTAAGAATTGAACATTTTGTTTCCTACTTAATTGACTACCATGTGTGTAAACTTTTGTGCAAAATGGTTTAAAAGTATATTGGTGTGACCAAAAACTACAAGAGTAAAAATGTCCCTTCTGGTTGATCCCTTGGATCAACTTACCCCCAACCTCCTCTTCTGTGTCGATACTGTGAAATCAAGATTAAACATCAAGTCAACGGATTTAAAAACAGAATAAGGAAGTGTTAACCCAACACTCTTGATTTTGTTATTAATACGTAGAGTAAATCTGGAAACTCAAAAAATAACAACGTGAACCTGGTTGCCGTGGCAACAAAAGCGAAATTAATGTTAACAAACTTTCCCTTGTATTTGTTTATAAGTCTGTTGGAGAACCATTGGTGGCGTTATGATCTATGTGTTCGTTGAGGGCATAAGGGCGCTAATTACGTAGACAGTCATGGTAATAGCGCCCTTCTGGTCAAAACGGAACATCCTTGAATCTGCAATAGCGGCCCTTCTGGCTCCAAGCGACGATAATTTACATTTATATACATTGTATTAGGTTAATGTTTGAAATTATAAATGCAATACCCTTGACGAAAAAAAAAAAACGTGAATTTAATTGTCCATGTCACAACACACAAATCAAAGGTTGAAACGCTTTTAAAAACAATATTCGATGAACGTTATAGATAATACTGTGTGATTATGGTTAACAACAGAAAATATTAAATGTGGTGGCATTGAATGCCGAAAATCTGGTGGTTGCCTTATATGAACCGCAAGATGGTCCGCAAATACACAATTCCGCGTTTTCGGCAAAACATGCGGTGATGCTTTCTAATACATCTGTAATACTTTTGTGATCAATGGCGTCGAATCCCAATTCCATCCTAATCTGTTTCCCTCAATAGATGCCTTATGCACCCGTAATTTGTGTTATTTATCCCCAATGTTTTAATATTCGTTAAACTTTACCAGTTGGCTTGCATGGGAGAGCATTCGCAATCGTTTCTCGTTTTTTATTCGTATTTCCTTGCATTCGTTTTTATTCGTCATTCTACTAAATACATATTAAATACATCCGTAATTCTACGACATTGTACGAGGAAATTTGACACTTTGGGTCAATTTTGTGGCGGATGAAAACGAACGCTCGAATTTTGAGCCGCAATTCATGCACAGTTAATCCGCTCGCCACTGGGACCGGGCCTTTAGAGGCAAGACCTATGGGTTTGGTGGTGGTGAAAATACTGTTTTAAAACTCAAAATATGGCATGTTTTGCGCGTCATTTTGAAGTCCATGGAGTTCAAGAACATTCCCACCAAGTTGAGGCCTTCTTTTGATTCCTGGAAGCACTGAGTCACACGTCAAACTGTAAGTTGAATTTAGAGATTTGTGTTTGATTTGTTAATGATAATGTACTTTTGTTGATTTGTCATTGAGAGAGTCAAGGTCACAAATGAACCCTTGAATTGCATAAAAGCATGGAAGATTATAATCATATCTGAAATTCATTAATGTCATTACTTAATGACTGATAATTATGTTTCTTTATGGAAGCCTAAAAAGGTGAATTTTCAAAAAATATAAACTTAGCAAGTTGATGTTTCAACCGGCACTTTAAAAAGAACAATTTATTCATATGCAAATAAGCAATTCGTTGTGACAGTAGTCTTCTTTATTGCTATGAATAATTATGTTTACAATATAATATTAAGCTATAAACTATTGACATTATGATGTTTACCTGCAGGGCCGCGGAGCGTTTTTGAAAGTGGAGGGGCTGAGCGAAAGTGGGGGGGGGGGGGGCTGAACAGGCTAAAAGTCACAAATGTATGGTCATTTTTGCATTTTTTACACGTTGGCTGAAAAAAGTGGGGGGGGGGACTGCAGCCCCCCCCTCCCTCCCCGGCTCCGCGGCCCCTAACCTGAATTAATCTAGGAATGATATTTCCATGATATAGTGAGAATTTCTTTAAAGGTTGAAATAGGATTTATCCGATTCATGTATATGTCATGATGCATTATGTGTATGTTTGCATAGACTATTTATAGCTTGGGGTAATGTTTAATTTTAGATGGAGTCTTAATGGGAGTCGGAGCCAGAGTCCGAGTCATAATTGGAGAGTCCGAGTCTTAGTCCGAGTCAGAATTACAGTCCTCTCCACACTCATCAAGAGTTGAAGGTGCTTAATTAGATGGAAGCACACTCCAGATTTAGTCGTGGTTATCACCGTCACTAAGCAACAGTACCACTTCATGAATAGAGACAAACGTTTAAATCATCGGAGAGATTTCATCTTGATTTCATCAAGTGGCTTATTTCTTATATGATTATCTCCGAAGAACATTGAACGTTTAATTATACCAGTATCATATTTCATATGTTTCATAGAACCAGTCAGATAATAATTGAGTAATTTGAACATTTGTAAAATCAAAACCCTTGATATTTTTTGTATAAATTGTCTTACAGATTAAACGGAAAATACAGACAAGAAAGAAGATATTTGGCATAAATAAATATTTATTGTTTTGGGTCAAGTTTGTGATTTTACAAGAGAATCTTATTACTTTAACAAGTTAATGATCATCTGAGTTCACTCAGCTGTAACACTGAGTAAAATCTTGCAGACTAACAAAGTAGAATATCGTAATAAAAAAATGTATAGGTATGTATAAAAACGCTTTTTACTACATTTTAGCTCTTGTATTTAGTTTGTTTATAATGTTGTGAATTTTTGTTATTGTTACACGATGGTAACTTTATCATTGTGAAACATGAAAATATCAGTATTGAATATCAATCAAAAATGATGTGATAAAATTCTACACTGTTCGTCATGAAGGTGGAATATTTTTTTTTTGGCTCAATCGAGACTATGTTGCTCCGTAATTAATTTCTTGAATGTGTTTGTCACCGCTTTCACTTTCTGGGATCCTGGGTATATCTTGGACGTTCCCTTAACCCTTCCTGGTGACTTTTCTTCAAAAAAGTTTGTCACCCCCAGAAGATGGCCATTTTCGTCATTTTTTTCTTATTTTTGGGGCCCTTTTCTGTTCACGCGACCCACCAAGGCCCCCTCAGTCCTACCCCTAGGAAACACGTCTGAGGTGGAGATTTGTTATTGTTCTTTAAATTAATTCTAGATTTATGGTTACAGGCTCGCCCCTTTTGTCTAGAGGAGGGGTCAAAATTTATTTTGGTTGGGGTTCAACATTCATTTTATTCATTTTTACACCATGGAAATTTCTATCTTCCCTAAATTGTATTGTAAAATCTCAACCAAACATAAATCAAAATAAAATATTATCAATAATGACTATTTACAGCCTTGTCATAAAGGCTAAACAAAATTTAAGGGGAAAATGATGATATATAAGGGTTAAAGGTGGTTTTTCATTTCTTTTGTTTCAGCATAAATATGGAATAAAATATTCCGAATTTTCACCAATCTCGTTTTTTACTTCAACCCCTCCCCTAGACAGACCTATGCCTGTCCCCAGAAATATAGATTTAACTTAAAGAACAATATAAAACAATACACCTCAGTCGCGTTTCCTGGGGGGAGGACTGAGGTGGGGGGGGGGGGGCCTGATCGGCCGGGAAAACAAAAAGGGGCCCCAAAATGAGAAAAAATGCCAAACATAGGCATCACGGGGGTTTACAAAACTTCTTTGGAAAAAGGCCCACGTGAAGGGTTGAGAGAATGTCCAAGATATAGCCAGGGTCCCAAAAGGTAAAAGCAGGGACAAACATATTCAAGAAATTAAAATCAGAGCAAGATCATGTCGCTATAGCGGCATAAAAATATTCCACCTTTATGACGGACAGTGTAGTAAACGCAGTTGTTTTTACAGTCCATTGTGATTTTATGGATTGCCCTTTTAATTGGTGGATTCTTCAAATTTTGTACCTCGAAAAGGAACTGTAGGTCAAGATACAGTCGGGCGCCCTCTTCTGATAGAGATTTTTAATTTTTTATTTAGGCCCTTTTTTTTTTTACTTTCATGCATCGAGAGACAGCATGATACATCTCTGAGAGAGAGTAAGCAGGGGCCGCGGAGCGTTTTTCGAATGGAGGGCTAAGCCGAAAGTGTGTGTGGGGAGGGGGGGGCTGCTGAACAGGCTAAAAATCCAATGTACGATGTATGGTCATTTTTGCGTTTTTGTATTTGGCTGAAAAAAAGTGGGGGGGGGGGGGGCTGCAGCCCCCAGCCCCTTACCCCGGCTCCTGGTAAGAGAGTGTGTATGTGTATGTGTTGTGTTTGTGTGCTTTGAGCAAGAGAGATTGTGATATTATGACGGGGAGAGGCAGAGAGAGTGGGATAGAGGGGAGAAGAGGCAGAAAAGAACGGGTGAGAGAGCTAGGAGAGAGAGAGAGAAGAGGAGGAGAGAGAAGAGTGAGAGAGAGAGAGAGAGAGTGAGAGAGAGAGAGAGAGAGAAGAGAGGAGAGTAAGAGAGGAAGAGAGAGAGAGTGAGAGTAAGAGAGAGAGAGAGAGATGAGGGAGAGAGAAAGAGAGAGTGAGAGAGAGTGAGAGAGAGAGAGAGAGAGAGATGTAACTTATCAGTCATTTTGTATTCGAAAGTTAATTGTTAATATTAATAATTATTTTTAGCCTCTTGTATATATATAATATAATATTTTTTTTTTAAGGATTTTTTTTTTTTTTTTTTTTTTTTTTGGGGGGGGTTGAGCCCTCAAAGTGTAAAATCGCCCCACTAATGTAAAAATGCCCTCAAATGTCACAACACGTCAACCACAAATGTAAAAAATTGCCCTCAAATGTCACAACACGTCAACCAGAAAGTTAAAAATCCCTCAAATGTCCAACACTAACACAAATGGTAAAAATTGCCCTCAAATGTCACCAACACGTCAACCACAATGTAAAAATGGACCACTAAGTCTAACATGTCGACCACAAATGTAAAAAGTTTTCATTTTAACCACTTAATGTCTGAACAGTCAACCGCAAATGTATCTCTCTCTTT
>CALNVZ010002981.1:80869-96584 GCA_940671915.1 Paracentrotus lividus
CCGCACCTGATGAACTTAAGTGTATTGTTACATGTGCAATTAACATGTTTACAATACAATTAATACAATGTTTGCTAATAACAATTACTTTAACATTGATTGGGACAACTCAAATTATTTGAAAAACGATCTTAATTTTTTCGTGCACTGAAATAATAATAATTACTTTATCTGATTATGCATTACACAAATAAAATCAGAGTGGTCATATTAATATAAATATTTCAGATCAGATGTGCAGGGGTATAGTGAAGTTTGATGAAGAGTGTGTGTCCCCAATGTAGCTCAAACGGCGTGAGAAATGCGATACTCGCGCGTTGTAGAATAAGCCTGTGAGAAAAATAAATAAGAACATTTTTCAAAATAATGTACGTGATTTCATAATCATGATAATTACATACAAGTTTTAATCGAGTATAAAATCATAATTTCATATACACATTACATTTACAATGAAATGATGATCACATACCCTACTATTCCAGTTGTCATTTGAAAGCATGAATTATCTTTACTTTCCCTTTGATATCTCTGTACTCAAATCATGATAGACCTAAATTTTTTGTTCAAAATGAAAATAGAAATATGCTTGCTGACCTAAAATCATTAATGTAAATGAGGTTTAATCACAAAACATGTGAGTATTTACAAAGCTATTATCCTCAGAAAACCTGTCACACAGTAGGATCAAGAAAACAATCATAAAAACGAATATCTAAAAAGAAACGAAACATATTCGTGTAACATGAAGAAAGCAGAAAGCAAGATTGAAGAAAATAGGGTAACTACCGACCTACACAGAATGATTTGGAAACTATGATTTTTGCAAAATGTAGGCCTACTATATTGTAATGAGGACAAATTACTGGAAAGAAAATGAGGCGTGATATCATATCAAGAAATGAAACAATATTGAATGAACAGTTACTGTGTAGTGTTGCATATGACAATGAACATGATACTTACACCAAGCCAAACCTCCACTGTGATTGCACCTCCTGATGTACGGTGAGCCTTGAGATGAGAGGCCAGTATGCCGCCTTCTCTAGTCCCCCACTGTTTCAACCTATACACAGAGGATGGTGTGGATTGGATGAGATACCAGAGTGAAGTCAAATAGTCAGACATGAGTCATAACGTATATTTTATCAAAACAGATGCAAACTGCAAAATCGCGTGCAGTATGAGGTTTGGGTAGAATTGAACAAAAAATGAATCTGAAATATAAGCTGAATAGGCCCTACTAATTAAAGTCGTCAACAAAATGACCTTAACAAGAAATACGGGAAAAGAGTAGGCCTAATAAATGATGAGAATTAATATATATAACTTATTTACAATGATTTAGATGAAAGACTTATATACAAATTACAAAAGTAAATGCATGAAGAGGTGTTTTTGATTGTTCTGATATGACTGTATATTAGATACCGAAGATAAGACGGTTTCGTTAATGTCATTACATCAAACAGGCGAGTGTTTCTATTTAGAACTTTACTTTCAACTTTTGCAATCCAATTTTTTCCTTCTTTTTTTCTTTCTTTTTTTGTATAAATTAAGTGCGAAAACTAACTTACTCTACATTTCTCATAGTCTTGACATGTCTGCAGCACTCAACGAGGTCAATCCAGTCTTCCTCATCTCTGCGGCTCACAACATACATGTCTAGCATCTGTAGATTCTTGGTATGTTCTCTGATCAGCAGACCCAGTCCTCTCATCGTCTCTCTCGATACCATCTTCTTCTCTGATGGGAGTGACCATCTTTCACTCAGGGTGATATGTGTGAGCTGCTCTCTCCCGGTCCGTTGAAGACCAGCCGTGATCTGAGAGATATCTCTCTCTGCATCATCGATAGTGATATTGATCCCTCTCAAGCCAGGAAGAGATGAGAGCAGACCTTCGTAGCTTTGTGACGTCACTCTCTCGGCTTTCAGCCATGTCACGTATGGAAGCTCAGGAGGATATGAAGGGAAACTGAGAGAGGAGTCTGATATGGTGAGACGGTGCAGTGTGGTGAAGGATCCGAAGTAGGACCACAGCATGTCAGTGATCTTAGCAGATAGAAGGCAATCCTCTATTATAAGCGCACCCATGTCCTGTAATGGAATGTACACCATACACATAAAAGACAAATGAATTTTTCACCTCCGAACTAATTAAATAAAGGATAACAATTATGAATATCCTACCAGAATAAAAAAAAAATTAAGTGATTTCTAATAACTATATCATGATAATAAGAAATTGTGTGCGGTTTGAACCTCTTTTCACGAGATAGAAGTGGGCCCACATTGATAAAAAAAGATATGCTTACCTGGTAATAGGTCTTGTAGTAGGTTAGAGACCCACCTGCATTCCTTTGGAAGAAGATTTAAGGCAAAACGTATTTAAATGATTTTGAGTTAATGATCTTAAAAAGATAACTGAAAGCGAGCAAATTAATGGTAGTATAATCTATAAATTGCTAGAACGAGATATGAATTGATTTTGTTTTTGTTTTGCATTGCTTGATTTACATTGTATTTAGCAAAGATTGTTTGTTCACTATAAACACTACATTCCTGACTTAATGACATTGTGCAATCAATTATTTTACATTGAGAAATCAATTGTTTTATAATTATATTTTCTAATTTTAAAAATGCATAAAACTGAAGAAAAAAAACTCCCAAAATTGTTTTTGTAGAATTAGTTTATTTGATACATCAATGTCCAAAATAAAGGTGCGTATTCATCCTTTTGCCGGTTTGGGGAATTTTGGTGGATTTTAGAACTCGCTGTAAAACTCGTTTCGCAGCATGAGAGAAAAAAAAAACGAACATAAATAGACGAACGTTTTGTTCGTTGCGCTTTGCACACACAAAAAAACGAAGTTCACGTACTAATGGCGTCCCCCGCCAAGCGAACACACAACCAACAGGCGACCAACATACGTGAACCACTGACACGATGAAATAGGAATGCAACAAAATGAGTGCCTTTTGTTAGCACTTTCTGGGTCAATCGAATATGTATCCAAGGTCAAACAACAAATCTAACGTTTAATACCACGTCGCTCTTATGCTACAGTCACACAGACACTTACGTATAGTTACGTCATGTTGCGTTCAAAAATTATTTTCTTTTCTCCGGATCCCCATGAATGCCTTCCCGTCATAGTCAGGATTGGAAATAGTGATAATTTCGTTCATCCAACAAAACAAAGAAATACATAAGAAATGATAGAATAGAAGATGAAATAAGATTAAAACGACAAAAACGTAACTATACGTAAGTGTCTGTGTGACTGCAGCATTAGGCACCTGAGACTACTTACAATAAAATACTCTTAATTTAATCAGTTTTTATACCCTTTTATTTGTGATGGTAGTGCATTCAGTGTGATACGTGTGAGTTGCTCTAGCATAGTCCGAGGAACAGCCGTGATCTGAGAGATATCATTCTCTGCATTATCGATAGTGATATCGATCCCTGTCAAGCCAGGAAGAGATGAGAGCAGACCTTCGTAGCTTGGCGTTACTCTCTCGGCTGTTAGCTTTGTGACGTGTGGAAGCTCGGGAGAAGATGGAGGGAAACTGATAGAAGAGTCTGTTAAGTTGAGAGTCTCTAAGTTAGAAAAGGAACCCAGACAGTCCCATAGCCCCTTGGTCACGTCGGCAGTTATGACAGAGTCCTTCAGTTTTACCTCTCCCACCTGGAAGATTGATATAGGGCAAGAGTACAGCTTTGTAAAATGTATGGTAATTTACTTCGCGGAAACTACTTTGAGACGGATATGGGACTATATTGAGACGGTTTTTAAACTACTTCGAAACGGTTTTGAACATTGTTGAAACTTGTCGCGGAGCTGTCTCCGCGACGTTTCACGAAAACTAATATATGACGGTTCTTGAATGATAATTAGGATTGTAAAAAGAACGAGCAGGATTATTGGAGAGAGAAGAAACTTGGGAAAAAGAGTGCACTCAGAGGGTGATTCAGAAAGCAAAGGAAATCCTAGCTGACGAGGATCACCCTCTGAGGGATAACTACAAGCTCATGCGATTGGGTAGACTGAGATCTCTTCCATGTCGTATCTCACGGTACCTTAGGTCTTTCTTCCCAAGCTCAGTTCGATAATTTAAGAAAAAATAAGATTTTTCTCGCTCCAATGATTCTGTTTGTTCTTTTCATGCGCGTATTCTGGGTAGGCGTGCAGGGGGGCGCCGAAAAGAGGAGGAAAAAGGGAGAAAGGGAAAGAAAAAAAGGAAAGAAGAAAAAAGAAGAAAAAAGGAGAAAGAGAAAAAAAAGGGGGGAAGGGGAAAGAAAGAAAGGAAAGAGAGAGGAGGGGGGAAAGGGTGGAGAAAAGGGGCGTATCCAGGGGCCGCAAATTGAGCTTAAACGTGGGGCGCCAAACTGAGCTTAAACGTAGGGGCACCAAATCGACCTTAAACTTAGGGGCCCCCAAATCGACCCTAAATTTAGGAGGGGCGCCAAATTGACCTTAAACTTAGGGGCACTAAATCGACCTTAAATTTAGGGGGCGTCAATTCGAACTTAAACTAAGAGGGGCACCAAATCGACCTTAAACTCAGGGGCGCCAAATCGACCTTAAATTTAGGAGGGGCGCTTAATCGACCTTAAACTTAAAAGCGCTAAGTCGACCTTAAATTTAGGGGGCGCCAAATCGAACTTAAACTTAGAGGGATGTCATTATCGACCTTAAACAACAGGCGGCCTCAAATTTAGCCCAAATGTCAGGGGCGCCAAAAATTATCTGAAACTTTGAGGGCGCCGAATTGACCCTGAAGTCTAAGGGGGCGCCCAAAATCGACATCTAAGCTTAAAGGGATGCCATATCGACCTTAACAATAGGGCGCCAAATTTTAGCTCAAAGGTAGAAGAGCCACAAATTATCTGAAACTCAAGGGCACCGAATCGACCTTAAATTTAGGGCCCCAAAATCGACTTTAAATTTATTAGGGGGTGCCAAATCGTCCTTAAACATACGGGCACTAAATCGACCTTAAATTTAGGGGGCGCCAAATCGAACTTAACTTAGAGCGGTGCCACTATCGACCTTAAAACTTAGGGACGTCAGATTGAGCTCAGATGTAGGGGCGCCAAATTTAAATTTAACTTAGGGGCTCCAACTTTATCCTAAACTTAGAGAAGGGGTGCCGAATTTACCGGAACTAAGGGAGCAAAAATACAAAACAAAAACAGTAGGGGTCTATAAAATGTTCTTTATATAAAAAGAGCAAAGTTTAAACTTCCATGTAGCACAATTTCGCTCCCGCTTCGCTCCCATATTTTCCCATTGTGTTCCTGAGGAACGCATAAATTGTTTTGTTTTCTAATCAATCAAATACTCAAAAGTGTTCGTTTGCTCCTCGTTCTCGCCTTTGTTTTCTCTCTTATAGTCTGTAAGATAAGGACCATAGATGTTCACTTTCGGCAGAAAGGTGTGAAATTTGGCACATAGGCGTATTTTTGGACGCTGATTTCAAAAATTGCCGGCCCCAAGCCGATCCGACCACTCGATCGGCGGCCATTTTGAAATCCAAGATGGCCGCCATGAAAACCATTGAAACTGCCTAACTTGAGTTCTAAGTGGCATGTGGGCACTGAAATTTGGTACAAAGATTATTGACATTCCTGAATTCAAATATTGCCGCGGCTCCCATCGGATTCGACCACTCAGTCGGCCGCCATCTTTGGATTCCAAGAGGCCGCCATGAAAATCATTGATATGCCTAACTTGAGTTGTGTAATTGACATGAGGTCCTGAAATTTGGTACACAGATGCTATTTTGACATCCTGAATTCAAATATTGCCGGCCCCCCACCTGTCCGACCCCTGCTCGGCCGCCATCTTGAATTCCAAAATGGCCGCCATGAAAATCACTGAATATGCCTAACTTGGGTTATAAAATGACATATGGTACTGAAATTTGGTACAAAGATGTATTTTGACATTCTGAATTCAAATATTGCCGGCCCCCATCAAACTGATCACTCAGTCGGCCGCCTTCGAATTTCAAAATGGCCGCCATGTAAATCATCGATGTGCCTAACTTGAGTTCTAAACTGACATATGGCACTCAAATTTGGTATGCATGGTATTTTTGACATTCTGAGTTCAAATATTCCCGGCCCCAATCGATTTCAACCACTCAGTTGGCCGCCATCTTGAAATTCCAACGAATGGCCGCCATGAAAATCAATGATATGCCTAATTTGAGTTATGAATGACATATGGTACTGGACTTTGTACAAAGATGTATTTTGACATTCTGAATTCAAATATTGCCAACTCATAGTGATCTGATCACTCAGTCGGCCGCCATCTTGAATTTCAAAATGTGCCGCCCTGTAAATCATCGGATGTGCCTAACTTGAGTTCTAAAATGACATATGGCCACTCAAATTTGGTATGCAATGCGTGTTTTGACATTTCTGAGTTCAAATATTCCCGGCCCCAATCGAATCAAGTACTCAGTTGGCCGCCATCTTGAATTCCAAGATGAGCCGCCTTGGAAATCAATGATTATGCCTAATTTGAGTTATGAATGACATATGGCACTCAAATTTGGCTACACAATGGTATTTTGACGTTCTGAGTTCAAATATCGCCGGCCCTAGTCGATTCGACCACTTCAGCGGTCGGCTTTTTGAATCCAAGATGGCCACCATGAAAATCATGGAAAATGCCAGACTTGCATTCTAAATGATATGCGGCACTGAAATGGTATACATTGGTATTTTGACATTCTTTATTAAAAAATTGTTGATCCCTTGTGATCTAACCACATGGTCATCATGATCCCCATCTAAAATTCGAAGATGGCGGGCTTGACAATCATTGAAAATTGCTCTATTTGAGTTCTAATTGTCCTTTGGAATTGATTTTTTTTTTTTTTTTTACCTTGGTCGTACAAGAGTGACTTTCAGATGGCACTCATTATTGAGAGTTTCAAGGCACTTCTGACCTTTCCACTTGACTTTGTTAATTTTTCCCATAATTCCATGTATATGGAATCCTATCCCTTTCTTTGGACATTTTCTGGTGTTGTTAAAATTGTAATAAAACCATCTTTTTTGTTTTGTTTTTTAAATTTCCAACCATTTCTCATCCTACTACTATCCTAAACTTAAGCTGTGAGCCTAATCGATGTGATTGCCTAAAACACGACGCGATATTAAAAGATAAAAATTTGTAATTTCCTAAACAAAGGCAACGAGACCAGTAATGGCGACCGAAGGACACTTTTTAGGGGGTGCACACCTCAGTGCTTGCTTTGCCTTCAACCAAAGAAATTGTGCGGTAATACGATTCTTTGGGTAATATTTTACCCACTGCAGAGTACAACTCCATAGTAAAAAGTTGTAATAGATAGTGCTTTATGTATGGAGAAGAAGAAAAAAAAATCATGAGTGGCCTAGCTACCTTTAGTTTAAAATGGATAGGAGGGGCTGATACTGGTTTACATGTGATAAACTGACAAACTAATTTTATATGAGCTATATATATATTATATATATATTATCTTGATTTTATACATGATGTGAATATAATATTGGCCGCCATTTTTAAAGTAGCAATTTGCAAAATTGAAAATCTGTAAAGCCTGTCGATGAGTTGTTAATGACGACGTCTCCGTGACAAAAAAAAAATCATAGACATGACATGTTCTTTTTTCTCATGAGGACGTCGCAGAAACTCATGAAACGTTCGCAGAAACTCATGAATGTCGCGGATACTAATGAAACTTCTCTGAGACGTCTTCGTCATATTGTCTTGAATCTGTTCAAATCTCAAAATCCTATTCATGGCAAGTGAGATACCACCACCAGTGTTTTAATTTCATGTGCTAGGTATTTTCCATGATTTCCATGGCAGATCACTGTGTGGTCAGATCGCTATGAGTTGGCACAATATTTGAGTTCAGGATTTCAAAAAACAATTGCTTATCACAAATGTCAGTGTGACATTCATTTATAACTCAAATTATGCATTTTCCATGATTTTCATGGCAGCCATTTTGGAATTCAAGATGGCCGCCGACCAAGTTTGTCAGATTTCTAATATGCAGATAGTATTTAAATTCAAAGTATCAAAATACCATATTGTACCAAATTTCCAATACCACATGTCTAATTCATAACTCAAGTTAGGCATGTTCCATGGTTTTCAATGGCGGCCATTTTGAAATTCAAGATGGCGGCCAACCGAGTGGTCGAATCGGGGTTGGGGCTGTTAATATTTGAATTCAGGATGTCAAAATACCATTGGTTGTAACAAATCTGGAGTGCCATATGCATTTATAACTCGAGTTAGGCATATCATTGATTTTCATGGCGGCCATCTTGGAATCAAGACATGGCGCCGACTGAGTGGTTGAATCGATGGGGGCCCGGGAAAGTTTGAACTCAGAATGTCAAAATACCATTGGTGTACCCAAATTGAGTGCCATATGTCATTTATAACTAAAGTTAGGCATATCAATGATTTTCACGGCGGCCATCTTTGGAATTCAGATGGCCGCCGACTGATGGGTGGAATCGATTGGCGCCGGGTATAATGAACTCAGAATGTCAAAATACCATTGTGTACCAAATTTGAGTGCCACATGTCATTTATAGCTCAAGTTAGGCATGTCATTGATTTTCATGCGGCCATTCTGGAATTCAAGATGGCCGCCGACTGAGTGGTCAAATCGATTGGGGCCAAAAATATTTGAGCTCAGAATGTCAGAATACCTTTGAGTACCAAATTTGAGTGCCATATGTCATTTATAACTCAAGTTAGGCATATTCCATGATTTCAATGGCGGCCATTTTGGAATTCCAAGATTGGCGGCCAACTGAGTGGTCGGATCGGTTGGGGCCGGCAATATTTGAATTAGGATGTCAAAATACCATTGTGTACCAAATTTCAGTGCACCATGTCAATTAGAACTCAAGTTAGGCATATCACTAATTTTCATGGCGGCCATCTTGGAATTCAACGATGCGGCCGACTGAGTGGGTATATCGACTTGAGTCCGGCAATTTTCGAATTCAGGATGTCAAATACTATGTGTACCAAATTTGAGTGCCATATGTCATTTAGAACTTAAGTAAGGCAATTTCAATGGTTTTCATGGCGGCCATCTTGGATTTCAAAATGGCCGCCGTTCGAGTGTGGTCGGATCGGTTGGGCCGGCAATTTTGAAATCAGCCCCCAAAATACCCCAACATGCCAAATTTCACCACTTTCTGCCGGAAGTGAACAACTAGGCCATTTTTTGGTCCTTATCTACAAGACTATTACCAGAATTTACATTATGGGATTCTAACCATAAAATACATTTTAAATTTTTTTGATTTCACGTTACATTTGTTTTTGTTCTTTTGCATTCAAATTGACCTGAAACTTGTGGGGGGGGGGGCGCAATTGACCTCGAAAATAAGAGGCGGGCCAAATTGATCTTAAACTTAGGGGCGCCAAATAGAGTTAAAGCCAGGGCGCCCAAAAAGATATGATACTAGGGGCGCCGAATTGACCTGAGACTGAGGGGCGACGATTTGACCTGAAGTTATTAAGGGGCGCCATATTATTTTAATCTAGGACGCCAGATTGAGCTTAAACGTAGGGGCCGCGCCAAATTCATTTTTAACTTAGGAGGCTCCCAACTATATCCTAAACTAATGGAAGTGTGACCGAATTTGCCTGAAACTAGGGGGGCAACAATTTGGTCTTTAAACATATGGTCTTTATCTAATAGAGTAAGATATTTAAATTCTATGCCTTCTGGTCTGTTTGTACATTACAAAATTTTCGCGCTCGCATCATTTTTTCAAATGTGTTATTACATATGTGTTCCTGAGCAAACGCATACACATGTCTGTTTTCTAACTCATTTGAATCGAGTGCATCAAAATTCTCCGCTCGCGCCTCGCACTCGCTTTTGTTTTTCCTCTTACGAGAATTTAGCATATGACGATACTAACCATCAATCACCATTTATGTATTTTGTAGATCATGCATACATTTTGTGCATTTCACATTTGACCTGAAACTAAGGTGGTACCAAATTGTCTTTTAAACCTAGCGGAAATCAACCATTAACCTAAAATATACATGATAATCACACTGATACATTTTTACATTGATTTTTATTTACGGAGAACTTATAATTTACTTGAGTATATCTACAATAAGAAGTACAATGAAGCAACCACGCTTTTAAACCCATTATCATTGATCTTCCACGCTATTTCTTTCTCTTGAAGGGATGCCCGAATTGACCATGAAAGCTAAGGGGGAAAAGCAAAAGGGGTCTATAAAATGTTCTCGTATGTTAGAAAGCAGCAAGCGTTTTAAACTTCCGTGTGCACAATTTTTCGTCGCGCTTCGGGCTCCTTGAAGAACGCGCATAAACTGTCTTGTGTTCTTAATCATTCAGGTACTTTAAAAATGTTCGTTCCCGCTCATCGCTCTCGCCTTGTTTTTCTTTACCAGAGTTTACATTATGGGGATTCCTAAACCATCAAAACCATTTTTTAAATTTATTTGATTTCACGCTTACTCATTTGTTTTGCATTTCAAATGACCTGAAGACTAGGGGGCGCTGAAAGCACCTGAAGTTAGACGAGCGGTCCAAAGTTGATTTTAAACACAGGGGCCTCAAATTTAGCCCAAATGTAGGGGCGCCAAAATTATCTGAAACTTAAGGGGCGCCGAATTGACCTGAAGTTAAGGGGGCGCCAAAATCGAACTTAAGCTTAAAGGGATGCCATATCGACCTTAAACATAGGGGCGCCAAATTTAGCTCAAAGGTAGAGGAGCCAAAATTATCTGAAACTCAAGGGGCACCGAATCGACCTTAAATTTAGGGCCCCCAAATCGACTTTAAATTTATTAGGGGGTGCCAAATCGTCCTTAAACATACGGGCACTAAATCGACCTTAAATTTAGGGGGCGCCAAATCGAACTTAAACTTAGAGGGGTGCCATATCGACCTTAAACTTAGGGACGTCAGATTGAGCTCAGATGTAGGGGCGCCAAATTTAAATTTAACTTAGGGGCTCCAACTTTATCCTAAACTTAGAGAAGGGTGCCGAATTTACCCGGAACTAAGGGAGCAAAAATACAAAACAAAAACAGTAGGGGTCTATAAAATGTTCTTTATATAAAAAGAGCAAAGTTTTAAACTTCCATGTAGCACAATTTTCGCTCCCGCTTCGCTCCCATATTTTTTCCCCATTGTTTTCCTGAGGAACGCATAAATTGTTTTGTTTTCTAATCAATCAAATACTTCAAAAGTGTTCGTTTGCTCCTCGTTCTCGCCTTTGTTTTTCCTCTTTTTTATAGTCTGTAACAAGATAACGGACCATAGATTTCACTTTCGGCAGAAAGTGTGAAATTTGGCCACATAGGCGTATTTTTGGACGCTGATTTCAAAAAATTGCCGGCCCCAAGCGATCCGACCACTCGATCGGCGGCCATTTTGAAAATCCAAGATGGCCGCCATGAAAACCATTGAAACTGGCCTAACTTGAGTTCTAAGTGGCATTGTGGCCACTGAAATTTGGTACAAAGATGTATTTTGACATTCCTGAATTAAATATTGCCGCTCCCATCGATTCGACCACTCAGTCGGCCGCCATCTTGGATTCCAAGATGGCCGCCATGAAAATCATTGATATGCCTAACTTGCAGTTTAATTGACATGAGGTCCTGAAATTTGGTACACAGATGTATTTTGACATCCTGAATTCAAATATTGCCGGCCCCCACCTGTCCGACCCCCTGCTCGGCGCGCCATCTTGAATTCCAAAATGGCCGCCATGAAAATCACTGAATATGCCTAACTTGGGTTATAAATGACATTGGTACTGAAATTTGGTACAAAGAATGTATTTGACATTCTGAATTCAAATATTGCCGGCCCCCATCAAACTGATCACTCAGTCGGCCGCCATCTTGAATTTCAAAATGGCCGCCATGTAAATCATCGATGTGCCTAACTTGAGTTCTAAATGACATATGGCACTCAAATTTGGTATTGCAATTGTATTTTTGACATTCTTGAGTTCAAATATTCCCGGCCCCAATCGATTTCAACCACTCAGTTGGCCGCATCTTGAAATTCCAAGATGGCCGCCATGAAAATCAATGATATGCCTAATTTGAGTTATGAATGACATATGGTACTGGACTTTGGTACAAAGATGTATTTTGACATTCTGAATTCAAATTTGCCACTCATAGTGATCTGATCACTCAGTCGGCCGCCATCTTGAATTTCAAAATGCCGCCCTGTAAATCATCGATGTGCCTAACTTGAGTTCTAAATGACATATGGCCACTCAAATTTGGTATGCACATGTATTTTGACATTCTGAGTTCAAATATTCCCGGCCCCAATCGAATCAAGTACTCAGTTGGCCCCCATCTTGAATTCCAAATGGCCGCCTTGAAAATCAAATGATATGCCTAATTTGAGTTATGAATACACATATGGCACTCAAATTGGTACACAATGGTATTTTGACGTTCTGAGTTCAAATATCGCGGCCCTAGTCGATTCGACCACTCAGTCGGTCGGCATTTTGAATCCAAGAATGGCCACCATGAAAATCATGGAAAATGCCAGACTTGCATTCTAAATGATATCCGCACTGAAAATGGTATACATTGGTATTTTGACATTCTTTATTAAAAAATGTTGATCCCTTGTGATCTAACCACATGGTCATCATGATCCCCATCTAAAATTCGAAGATGGTCGGCTTGACAATCATTGAAAATTGCCTATTTGAGTTCTAATTGTCCTTTGGAATTGATTTTTTTTTTTTTTTACCTTGTTCGTACAAGAGTGACCTTTCAGATGGCACTCATTGATTGAGAGTTTCAAGGCACTTCTGACCTTTCCACTTGACTTTGTTAATTTTTCCCATAATTCCATTGTATATGGAATCCTATCCCTTTCTTTGGACATTTTCTGTTTGTTTAAAATTGTAATAAAACTCATCTTTTTTGTTTTGTTTTTTAAATTTCCAACCATTTCTCATCCTACTTACTATCCTAAACTTAAGCTGTTGACCTAATCGATGTGATTGCTAAAACAGACGGATATAAAAGATAAAAATTTGTAATTTCTAACAAAGGCAAAACGAGAGTAATGGCCTGAAGGACACTTTTAGGGGGTGCACAACCTCAGTGCTTGCTTTGCCTTCAACCAGAAAATTGGTAATACGATCTTTTGGGTAATATTTTACCCACACTGCAGAGTACAACTCCATAGTAAAAAGTTGTAATAATAGTGCTTCTATCGTATGGAGAAGAGAAAAAAAATCATGAGTGGCCTAGCTACCTTTAGTTTAAAATGGATAGGAGGGGCTGATAACTGGGTTACATGTGGATAAACTGACAAACTAATTTTATATGACTATATATATATATATTATAATATATCTTGATTTTATACATGATGTGAATATAATATTGGCCGCCATTTTTAAAGTAGCAATTGCAAAATTGAAAATCTGTAAGCCTGTCATGAGTTGTTAATGACGACGTCTCCGTGACAAAAAAAAAATCATAGACATGACATGTTCATTTTTATCTCATGAGGACGTCGCAGAAACTCATGAAACGTCGCAGAAACTCATGAGATGTCGCGGATAACTAATGAAACTTCTCTGAGACGTCTTCGTCATATTGTCTTGAATCTGTCTCAAATCTCAAAATCCATTTCATGGCAATGAGGATACCACCACCAGTGTTTTAATTTCATGTGCTACGGTATTTTCCATGATTTCCATGGCAGATACTGTGTGGTCAGATCGCTATGAGTTCGGCAATATTTGAGTTCAGGATTTCAAAAAACAATTGCTATACCAAATGTCATGTGACATGTCATTATAACTCAAATTATGCATTTTCAATGATTTCATGGCAGCCATTTTGGAATTCAAGATGGCCGCCGACCAAGTTGTCAGATTTCTATATGCAGATAGTATTTAAATTCAAAGTATCAAAATACCATAATTGTACCAAATTTCAATACCACATGTAATTCATAACTCAAGTTAGGCATGTCCATGGTTTTCAATGGCGGCCATTTTGAAATTCAAGATGGCGGCCAACCGGTGGTCGAATCGGTTGGCGCTGTTAATATTTGAATTCAGGATGTCAAAATACCATTGATGTAACAAATCTGAGTCCATATGTCATTTAAACTCGAGTTAGGCATATCATTGATTTTCATGGCGGCCATCTTGGATTCAAGATGGCCGCCGACTGAGTGGTTGAATCGATTGGGGCCGGGAAAGTTTGAACTCAGAATGTCAAAATACCATTGGTACCAAATTTGAGTGGCATATGTCATTTATAACTAAAGTTAGGCATATCAATGATTTTCACGGCGGCCATCTTGGAATTCAAGATGCCGCCGACTGAGTGGTGAATCGATTGCGCGGCCGGTATAATTGAACTCAGAATGTCAAAATACCATTGCTGTACCAAATTTGAGTGCCACATGTCATTTATAGCTCAAGTTAGGCATGTCATTGATTTTCATGCGGCCATCTGGAATTCAAGATGGCCCACCGACTGAGTGGTCAAATCGATTGGGCCAAAAATATTTGAGCTCAGAATGTCAGAATACCTTTGAGTACCAAATTTGAGTCCATATGTCATTTATAACTCAAGTAGGCATATTCCATGATTTCAATGGCGGCCATTTGTAATTCAAGATGTCGGCCAACTGAGTGGTCGGATCGGTTCGGGCCGCAATATTTGAATTTAGGATGTCAAAATACCATTGTGTACCAAATTTCAGTGCCACATGTCAATTAGAACTCAAGTTAGGCATATCACTAATTTCATGGCGGCCATCTTGGAATTCAAGATGGCGGCCGACTGAGTGGGTATATCGACTTGAGTCGCGCAATTTTCGAATTCAGGATGTCAAAATACTATTGTGTACCAAATTTGAGTGCCATTATGTCATTTAGAACTTAAGTAAGGCAATTTCAATGGTTTTCATGGCGGCCATCTTGATTTCAAAATGCCGCCGTTCGAGTGGTCGGATCGGTTGGGCCGGCAATTTTTGAAATCAGCGCCCCAAAATACCCCAACATGCCAATTTCACATTTCTGCCGGAAGTGAACAACTAGGCCATTTTTTGGTCCTTATCTATACAGACTATTACCAGAATTTACATTATGGGATTCTAACCATAAAAACATTTTAAATTTTTTATTTCACGTTACATTTGTTTTTGTTCTTTTGCATTCAAATTGACCTGAAACTTGTGGGGGGGGCGAATTGACCTGAAAATAAGAGCGGGCCAAATTGATCTTAAACTTAGGAGGCGCCAAATTAAGATTAAGCTAGGGCGCCAAAAAAGATATGATACTTAGGGGCGCCGAATTGACCCTGAGACTGAGGGGCGAACGATTTGACCTGAAGTTATTAAGGGGCGCCATAATTTATCTAATTAGGGACGCCAGATTGAGCTTAAACGTAGGGGCCGCGCCAAATTCATTTTTAACTTAGGGGCTTCCCAACTATATCCTAAACTAATGAAGTGTACCGAATTTGCCTGAAACTAGGGGGCAACAATTTGGTCTTTAAACATAATGTCTTTATCTAAATAGAGTAAGATATTTAAATTCTATGCCTTCTGGTCTGTTTGTACATTACAAAATTTTCGCGCTCGCATCATTTTTTCAAATGT
>CALNVZ010002982.1:0-26703 GCA_940671915.1 Paracentrotus lividus
TAAGGCACGTCATAAAAATATATAGGGGTTCAAAAATTTTCTGCCTTCTGCCCTCAAGAAGAGTACCATATATTAGCTATATGGGGTAAGGCTGAGGTCGTTCGATCGGCCCAAAGAAAATGATAAGCCCCCCCAAAAAAAAATAAAAAAAAAAATAAATAAATAATAAATAAATAAATAAATAGATAAATAAAAAAAAAAAATACATTTATCATTTTTTGGGTAAAGCTAACCCCTACTCGCCAGCAAGGGGGGGGGGGGGAGTTGGAGGGGGGGGGGTTCGTTCGAATCCCCATATTTAGAGCCTGATTTTTTTTCTTCTACATCAAAGCTGTAACGTTTAAAAGATGTTATCAAATGTTTCTTTGTTTTTCTGAAAATGTTATTATGATATTATAAATTACGGTTTCTAACGAACGTTATGGAATATTTTACAAAGATTTTTGCTTGAGAATATTTTAAAAACGTATTTCAATGACTTTAACACAACCTTTGATGCTCTGCTCAAAATGTTTAATTGATATGTTTAACTCTTATTCCACAACAACGCTTTAACATTTAGAAGATGTTATCAAAATGTTTCTTTGTTTTTTCTGAAAATGTTATTATGATATTACAAATTTGTTACAAAAAGGCTGTTAGTGAAATATTTTAATAACGTTTCTAACGAATGTTATGAAAATATTTTTAAAAAATGTTAGCTTGAGAATATTCTAAAAACGTATTTCAATGACTTTAACACAACATTTGATGCTCTGCTCAAAATGGTTAATTGATATGTTTAAAACATTTATTCTACATCAAAGCTTTAACATTTAGAAGATGTTATCAAAATGTTTCTGTGTTTTCCTGAAAATGTTATTATGATATTATAAATGCGTTACAAAAAGATTGTTGGTGATATACACTGTACGTCATAAAGGTGGAATATTTTTTTGCCGCTAAAGCGACATGATTTTGCTCTGACTTTAATTTCTTAAATGTTTTCCCCTGCTTTTTAGCTTTTTGGGACCTTGGCTATATCTTAGTCATTCTCCAAACCCTTAACGTGAACTTCCCCCCCCCCCCAAAAAAAAAAAAAAAAAAAAAAAAAAAATGTCAACCCCGTGATGCCATTTTGTCATTTTTTCTCTATTTTGGGGCCCCTTTTTGTTTTCCCCCTGACGATCGAACCCCCCTCAGTCCTACCCCCTGGAAACGCGACTGAGGTGAACTGTTTTATATTGTTCTTTAAGTTAAATCTATATTTCTGGAGACAGGCTAAGGCCTCTTGTCTGTGATAATTCGGAATATTTTATTCCATCTTTATGCTGAAAAAAAAAAATATGAAAAACTACATTTAGCCCTTAAATATCATCATTTTCCTCTTAAATTTTGTTTAGCCTTGATGACAAGGCTGTAAATAGTCACTATTGATAATATTTTATTTTAATATAAGTTTGGTTGAGATTTTACAAGACAATTTAGGGAAGATAAAAATGTCCATGGTGTAAAAATGAATAAAATGAATGTTGAACCCCAATCAAAATAAATTTTGACCCCTCCCCTAGGCAAAAGAGTCAAGCCTGTGACCATTAATCTAGATTTAATTAAAGAACAATAACAAATCTCCACCTCATACGTGTTTCCTTGGGGTAGGACAGAGGGGGCCTTGATGGGTCGCGTGAACAAAAAAGGGCCCCAAAAATAAGAAAAAATGACAAAAATGGCCATCTTCTGGGGGTGACAAACTTTTTTGAAGAAAAATCCCCGTGAAGGGTTGAGGGAACGCCCAAAATATACCCAGGATCCCAGGAAGTGAAAGCGGTGACAAACACATTCAAGAAATTAATAACGGAGCAACATAATGTCGCTTGAGCCATAAAAAAAATATTCCACCTTTATGACGAACAGTGTATTTTAATAACGTTTCAATCAAACGTTATGAAAACATTTTACAAAGATGTTTGCTTGAGAATATTAAGAAAAAAACGTATTTCAATGACTTTAACACAACCTTTGATGCTCTGCTCAAAATGTTTAATTAATATGTTTAAAACATTTCCTCCACATCAAAGCTATAACATTTAGAAAATGTTGTCATAATTTTTCTTTGTTTTTCTGAAAATGTTATTATGATATTATAAATGCGTTACAAAAAGGCTGTTGGTGATATATTTCAATTTTTTTATCGAACGTTATGCAAATATTTATGTTTGTCTGAGAATATTTAAAAACACATTTCAATGACTTTTACACAACCTTTGATGCTTTTCTCAAAATGTTTAATTGATATGTTTAAAACATTTATTCTGCATCAAAGCTATAAGATTTAGAAGATGTTGTCAAAATGTTTCTTTGTTTTTCTCAAAATGTTATTGTGATATTATAAAAGTGTAACCAAAAAAATATGTTGGTAATATATTTTAATAACGTTTCTATCGAACGTTATGAAAATATTTTACCAAAATGTTTTTTGGGGAATATTTTTAAAACGTACTTTAATAACTTTTACACAACCTTTGATGCTTTTCTCAAAATGTTTAAATAATATGTTTAACAAATTTCTTCTACGTCAAAACTATAACATTTAAAAGATGTTGTCAAAATGTTTCTTTGTTTTTCTGAAAATGTTATTATGATATCATAAATATGCTACAAATAGGCTGTTGGTAATATATTTTCATAACGTTTCTGAAAGTGTTTTTGTGATATTATAAAAGTGAAACAAAAAAGCTGTTGGTAATATATTTCAATTACGTTTCTATCGAACGTTATGAAAATATTTTACAAAGATGTTTGCTTGAAAAAAAAGAAGAAAAAAAGACTATTTCAATGACTTTAACACAACCTTCGATGCTCTGCTCAAAATGTTGAATTGATATGTTTAAACATTTCTTCCACATCAAAGCTATAACATTTAGAAAATGTTATTAAAATGTTTCTTTGTTTTTCTGAAAATGTTATTATGATATTATAGATGCGTTAAATACCAAGAGGCTGTTGGTGATATATTTTAATAACGTTTTTAACGAACGTTATGAAAACATTTTACAAAGATGTTTGCTTGAGAATATTTAAAAAACCTATTCAATGACTTTAACACAACCTTCGATGCTCTGCTCAAAATGTTTAATTGATATGTTTAAAACACTTCTTCCACATCAAGGCTATAACATTTAGAAAATGTTGTCATAATGTTTCTTTGGTTTTTTTGAAAATGTTATTGTGACACATTAATGTGCGACAAAAAAGCTCTTGGTAATATATTTTAATAACGTTTCTATCGAACGTTATGAAAATATTATACAAAGATGTTTGTTTGGGAATATTTTTAAAACGTATTTTAATGACTTTTACACAACCTTTGATGCTTTTCTCAAAATGTTTAAATGATTATATTTAAAACATTCATTCTACAACAAAGCTATAACATTAATTTTAAAAGATGTTATCAAAATGTTTCTTTGTTTTCGGAAAATGTTATTACGATATCATTAATACGTTACAAAAAGGATATTCGTGATATATTTTAATAACGTTTCAATCGAACGTTATGAAAAATATTTTACATAGATGTTTGTTTGAGAATATTTATAAAAACATATTTTAATGACTTTTACACAACCTTTGACGTTATGTTCAAAATTTTTAACGGTGCACGTTCCCCATAGTGTAGAGGGAGTTCAAAATACGTACGTGGTAACGAACTTCGCAAGCCGCTCATTCATACCAACGATGTGCGACTCTTACGCAGTGGTCCAAAAACCGAAAGCTAGACCGCCCGAACGATTGCCGAATTCATGAGCCAATATGTTATCGGCAATGATTCGACCGCTCGGATGTCCCCGCCTGTTGTGCAAGCGAGAAGTATGCACGTGATAATCTCGAGATTGGAGCACTGTATATATGCATTCACTGATAGTGCACTGATACAATGCTTTATATACAGAGCATCCACACACGCTGTACGCCTCGCACTCAAAGCACGATCGCGATTGGCTGGGCGTGTGTTCGCACTATTTTTGATTGACAACCGGCCATATGCAAATTAAGTCATGCTCTCGATCGTGAACAATATGGCGGCGACCACACAGATTGTACCTTGAGTCCTCGTTTTAGCTTAGCGATGCTCGGGCAGGACCGCCTTTAAATGATATGGTTAAATCATTTCTTCTACATCAAAGTTATAACATTTAAAAGATGTTGTCAAAATGTTTCTCTGTTTGTCTGAAAAATGTTATTATGATATCATAAATACGCTACAAATAGGCTGTTGAAAATATATTTTAATAACGTTTCAAAGGAACGTTACAAAAATATTATACAAAGATGTTTGTTTGAGAATATTTTAAAAACGTATTTTAATGACTTATGCGCAACGTTTAATGTTATGCTCAAAATGTTTTTACAATATATTAAAAAAAAATAACATTTATAGTAAATGTATAACATTTAATAAATGTATTTAAAATGTTTTTGTGTTTTCTTCAAAATACTTTTTTGATCATTTAAACATTATTGAGGAACATTAAAAAATGATATTTTATTAACATTTTGAAGAAATGTTTTTCATAATGTTATTAGATTAGACGACATGAAAATTGTGTGCTTAACATTGTAAAATGTTTTTGTAATGTTAAACATAAGGGAACCAATGTTTCATTAACGCTTTGTTAAAGTTATTGCAAAATATAATTTGGAAAACATTTCTGAGACCTTTTGAAAATGTTATGATAATGTTATGTGTTAGCTGGGTTACTAGTAATTGTTTTCATATCATATTCAATTCAATTCAATTAAAAAATGGTTCATTTATTAAAAAAACAAAAACAAAAACAAAAACAAAAAACGTGTTGCAGCCAGAACCTGAATAAAAACATGTGTAAAATAAATATAACAGTTAATTTAAAGTTATACAGATCACAATTTCCTTTTCTCTTAGAGGGTATAGTGCACATAAAGGTAACAATCAGATAATTGGGCAGTGTAATGAATAGGCCTACAGTTGGGACAAACAAAAAATATTCAATGAAAAAAAAACACAATGAAATTTAAAAAAAAAAGAAAAACATGAGAATTTTTTTTTTTTAAATGATATATATAAGAAAATAGTTTTCTTCCTTTTTTTTCCCTAGTAAATAGTAAATTGAGACTATCAGAGAGCGTGTTTATTTAACCAAATATTAGATTATCGGAGGCCATATAAAGTCATTTGGAAATATCTTCTTCTTTGTGCGTCAAGTAATTCTTTCCCCCACACCTCTTGATCGATCCTGGTTCGGTTAACAGCTTTCCTCTAAAGTAATTAGAATAACAAAAAGAAAGAATACATATTGTGTTAGGAATCAATTAATAGTAATGATATAATGATATGGGTGATGATACATGCAAATTTTCATTGAGATTGGCGAGTCAACAACCCAGATCTGAAGAGATGAATGAGTGCCTGCAGTCCCCATACCCCCCCCCCCCCCCCCCCCAACCTCCCAGGCCAGACCTATAGGGTCTTTAACTAGGCTATAATTCATAATGAATTTACATATTCGCTTCATTATCTTTCTTATTGTACTCATCTTACCAAGAAGTTAACTTGAGTATATAGTTTGCCCCTGATAGGGAGTTCTTCTCACAATAACGGATCCTCAAAAATATGTGGTAGAATGGGTTCATTGAAATTGTATGTTTGAATGGGGTCATCCCACAAGACCGACACCCACGAGACCGACGGCCCATTAGTCCGACACTAGACAAAAAAGGCCTATTAGGGCGATTCTTTGAAAAGTGAACCTTTTTTGGAGAAAAAAAAAAGTTTGTCCTTTTTGTTTTTAAGCTGCACATTCATATAGAGCATTGTCTGAAGTTTCATGAAATGCATTTTTTATCTTAATTTTACAAATTGTTCATGCTTGTTTGCATAAATTAACATGAAAAAAATTTGAATAGAAAAATGGTACGTAAAATATCAGTTGTTTGACCCTGACTTGATTGTATATGCTGGTCTCCATTACCTTGATTATTGTAATTATTCCCTTTTTTTAACTTCATTCCTTTAAATTTAAATGAAAAAATAATGGTGTTGAATTGATTGTTTTAAAATAATTAACTAAAGAAATTAATTGACATCAAATGTCACACACGTGACCCCAAAACACGAAAAGTTAACGCCCCCCGAAAACCATGATTCTATTATTATTACCATTTTTTTTCTCCAAAGCTAGATACAATGTGCCTTGCATCTCTCCAAATATGACGCCATGATAGCTTTTAATTTAGTTATTAATTAACTTTGAAATTGGTCACACACGTGACCCACGGGTCACGTGTGTGACCAACTATGGTCATGCCTTTAAAAAAAAGGACGAGGCTATTCGGCCATTCTTTGAAAAGTGAACCTTTTGGGGACAAATAAATTTTAGCATTTTGATTTTAAGCTGCATATCCAAATAGAGCAATGTCTGAAGTTTCATTAACTGATGTTTTTTTCGTGATTTTTGCAATTGTTTTTGCCATTTGCATAAATTAACATAAATGATAATTAAATGGAAAAAACGGTGAATAAAATATCACTTTTTTTTAACCCTGACTGGAATGGATATGCTGACTTCCTTACTTGGATTACTGTCATTATATTATTATTTACCTCTATTCCTTTTAATCTAACCCCCCCAAAAATATTAAGATAATCAACCCTGGAAATTAATTGCCCTCAAAATGTCACACGTAAGTAACTAGAAAAACACATAAAGTTTATGCCCCGTCTTAACCATGGCTCTGGTATTATTATAGTTATTTCTTCAAAGCTAGATTTAAATATGAATCCATGACAAGTTTTAATTTTATTATTAATTAGCAAACAAATTGGTCGCACACGTGACCCACTGGGTGGGGGCGGTCATAAATTCTGATTATTATCACTTTCATTGGCTGAAATTAATTTATTTTAGCATTATTATGCTCCAAAATGGTTCTGCAATAATTTTTGCGAAAAAACAACAAAAAAACAAACAAAAACAAACAAACAAAACAAAAGGTCGAAAAAACAAGGAAATACATAAGAAATTCATAAAACAATGAAATACACAAGGAATTTAGTTCGATATCAATTTTTTTTTTTCCAAGTACAATGGTTAGGAATCCTATAAAGATTATGCAAACACAAAATTAGCATTCCAGAAGCTGTAGTTTGTCAATTAGAACAAAATTATGACTTCATGCAATGCCTAAATTAGCATAATTAATTCATATAAAATAAATTATTATTATTATGGGAAAATTAACAGTGCTTTCTTGTAGTTACATCACACACTACCACCGTGCAAATTTTCAACAGCCAAGATCTTATAGGGGGCATCAAGGCCCTCCTCCGTACCCGCCCCTCCCCCAGTCTTGACAGCTACCAAAACACCCCATTGATTGACTAGGGTTGAGTTCATAATTTTTTTTACCACAGCGGATATAGTAATTGCTCAAAATTTATATTTATTGTATAATACATAATATATTCATTTTTCTGTACAATTTGCCATAGGTCACACACGTGACCCACTAAAATGTCACACACGTGACCCGATATCACGATATAAAATAATAGATAAAAAAAAAAATTTCAGAGATGACTCCTATCCAGTGGTACTTTTTGGTTAACAGGTCCATAATGCATATCTCACAGCAATGAGAACATTTCATCATTTTAAAACTCACAGGAATTTCAAAATGAAATTGAACTTTCAAAATCATGCCGTTCTGTGAAGTCACACACGTGACCCACTTCTTTTGACCTCTGACCTTGAACATGCATATTGTAAATATCAAAAAATATTTATAAATGATAGCCAACAAAATATATTAGCATGATATAAACATTAAATCAGTATATTTTTAAAATTGTTAGAGTTATAGCCAATTACAGTCAAGATTTTGCATAATTTCGGTCACACACGTGACCAAGAATGGTCCATTATACGACCGCCAGCAAATAAAGACCCATAAGACCGACACTAGAACAAACAGGCCCACGAGACCGACACCACAATAATATGACCCACAAGACAGAAAATTCGCAAATAAGGCCCATAACACCGACGGTAGAGCAAAACAACCTACGAGACTGACGTTATATGAAGTATACCCACGAGTCAGACGTTTCTTCAATTAGGCCCATGAAAACGAAACAAGCGAATATCCACGGATGTCATCGGGGCACGAGGCCATGCCCACCCCCTCCCCCACCCCCCCCCCCTTATCGGGTAGGCAAAGGGACATCTAAAAGGCAAACAAAAAGGGGGAGAAAAGAGGGAGGGAGAGCAATTACAAGGGGAAGTAAATAAAAAAGGATGGGGAAGGGCAACAGAGACTAGAAGCAAGGAGGCAGGTACGTAACAGGAGGTTGTAATGACCCCCCCCCCCCGGCGTGGTTCAAGGTGGCCCGGCAGGCCTGGACCCCCCCTAAAAAAAATAGGCTCCCAATATAATTTAATTTTCCTAGCTCGCTATTCACGCGCGCACATCAACATTCATAAAGAAATGATAAAGCACACACACACACACACACACACACACACAAATAAGTAAATAAAATACAAGGTCTTCGTAGATTTTTTTACATCGTAAACATCTTAGCTTGATTAGGTCTCGAATTTATTTTCCTCTTCTTCTTTTTCACAAACCTCTGTCAACGTGGGGGAGGGGGAGAGTGGGGGGGGTAATAAAAAACGTTGGTACAAAAATTGAGCCCCCCCCCTCCTGAAAATCTTCCAAAGCCTATGGATTTTTCGAACCTGCCGTTGGTCACCTGCCTCCTTAGCTCTTTGGTTTCATTATCTCTCTGTTGCCCTTCCACCCATTTTTTATTTATTAATTTTTTTTTGTCTCGACTTCTCGGCCCTTGCCATGTCTCTCTTTCCCTCTTCCACCCCTTTATTGCCGTTTAGACGTCCCTTTTCTGACTCGTGGGTATACTTCATTTTGCTCTACCGTCGGTGTCGTTGGCCTTCATTGCGAATTTTCTGTCTCGTGGGTCATATCGTTGTAGTGTCGGTCTCGTGGGCCTAACTTGTTTATAGTCGATCTCGTTGGCCTATATACTTTACTGTCGGACTCGTGGGTCGTCGGTCTCGTGGGCCGTCGGTCTCGTGGGTGTCGGTCTTGTGGGCTGTACCCGTTGGAATCACCATAACTCCATAACGAATGGTCGGATTTCCCCCCAAAAAAAATTTGCTTTGAATTTCTCTTATCAATACCTTTAATTTTAGGTATCATTTGTTTACTATTTATATTGTTTTATTTTTGGGGTAATATAGCTACAAAATACAGTACTCGTTACTTTTATACATGTAGTACCCGTAGTATTTCAACCCGTTTCGTATTTTCTCCTGATTTTGTTTAATGGGTAAAAGCGCTTTAATACCCTCCTTCAGGGTAACCATTTTACATGTAGGCCTACATGAACTCCTCAGTTTTAATTTAATATTGAGGAATCGATAATCGAGGGGGTGACCATTGCTTATTTCGGGTAAGCCGATGCATAGTCATATTTCCGTCCAGTTATTAAAAGGAGAATTAACCTCAAATTACAAATGTACTTATTCTTCTAGATGTTATATGATCTTGTGTGTTGAAAACAATGTCCAAGATAAGAATAAATCAAGATAATCTTATAACTATGTATGATCTCCTATCCCCCGTATGTTCCTCAGATTGTAAAAGTGGGCTTATAGCTAGTTTTCCTGTTCAACGAAGCCGTTTGTTTATCTTTGTGGCTTTTCTTTTTCATGCTGCGTGACATCGACTGTGTCATCATTTTTTTTTTTTTTTTTTTTTTTTTTTTTTTTAATAACAAAAATATAAATCCAGTGAAATTCTATTGATTAAGATGATGATAATTAATGTGCATACAAAATGATAGTAAACTTATCGGGGCTATGATGACGATGATAAATGTAGATACATAGTGAATAAACATACCCATGCTTAACATCGTGTGTTGGGAACCAGAAGGGCGTTATTGCATCTTAAAGATGTGCCGTTGAGAACCAGCAGGACGCTATTGTTGTACAAAGTCAATGGGAATAGTGTCCTTCTGGTTCTCAACGGAACATCTTTGATCTGTAAGCGCCCTTCTGGTTCTCAGCCGACGATATATTATTTTACCAGGACTATGATGATGATGATGGTGATGATGGGAAGATTTAAGACTTCGTCGGGCGGCATCCTAATCATTCTGCTAATAACTATAATGTGCTTGAATTACATTGTAATGAACCAGAGCTCTTTTTATCAATCAAAAGGTAAGTTGAATGTTAATGTACTTAAAATATAAAATAAAAGCATCTTAATTTCAAAACGCAAATGACTATCAAACTATTTTGTGGTCCTTACAATTATGTCTATTTTCTTAAATTTTTTAAAAATCAATTGAATGGATCTTGGGCCTTAATATGAATGTAAATTATTATATTAATTTTTTGGGGGGTGGGGCGGGGGTGGGGCGCCGTGAATGCCTATCAGAAAAATCAAATGTAGATAATATTTCATTGTGCAAAAAAGAAAAAGAGGGCAAAACGGCTTTTTTCAATATACCGAAGGGCCCCTCAGTGGATATCTGACTAATCGCTCTCCACAACGATGCTCCATTTTTAAGTGAACAGCAACCACAACGATATTTCATCAAAATCAGTATCTCTTGAACACTTTTTTTTTTCTCCTCGCAATTGCAATGTTTTTTCAAATTTTGTTTTCAAAAGGTGGTGTATTGTCGACTGGAATGTCTGTGAACCTGAAAGTAAGTAAACATTAATGATGACATGACTATGTATTGTCTTTCTGCAGTAGTAGGGTACATGCAGGTAATATGGGCCAGCAGGTAATATGGGCCACCTGAAGCAAATCATGTCGTGACCGTCGACCGGTGACCGATGACCGGTGTGAGCACCATAATGTTGGTCATAATACTGTATACGAAAATATATCGTCGTGAGAGCATCTGATGCCGAAATTTCTCTGAAAAAATTGCTGAAAACCAACAAGGTAGGTAAAACTTACGGCATTTTTTTTTACCCTGATGTAAAATTTGATATTTCACAGAATGTGATGGTAAAAGAGTGCTTGAGGGGGTAACCTCAATTGTTTTGTATATTTAGTAAGCTTATAGATTCATTTTGATCATACTAGCGTGTACAGGTCAATTTGTTTTGGTGAAGGGGTGCAATGTGGCATTGAATGCTTGCCTGACACAGCAACATTAGTGCAGGTAATATGGGACATCCAAAATGGCGGAAATGATTCTGGTACTTAGTATTGGGATGAGGCATCAATCTCTTTGCTACGTTTTTTTTGGGGGTACATTCACACTATATAATTAATATAAATAACTTATTGTAGGCCTATATTGACTTGTATAATGAAAATGATATTCAAATAATATTAAAAAAAAGAAATAATATACAAAATACATAACAATGAAATATATAGTCAAAGGATTTACTGAAGGGTCTTATAATTTCAAATTATATCTTAAAGTTAATGATTTTCAACATTTTAAGCAAATTCCAGACAGAGTAGAGTCATTGTAGTTTTTAAAACATACATTAAATACATGTGCCCATATTACCTGCACATGCAGGTAAAGATTAGACTGTGTGTCATTTCGTAATTTTATGCAAATTAGGCAAATGATCTTAGGGGGTCCATATTACCTGCATGTACCCTATACTATATTTACCGTTAATTCATCATGCTCATTATTGCTTTACGGGAAAGAAAGTCCCCTGCTTTTATGATCGGACGCAATTTATTTCCCTTTGTTATTAATGATGACATGACTATGTATTTTTTTTTTTTACCGTTTATCCATCATGCTCATTATTGCTTTACGGGAAGGACATCGGACGCAATTTATTTCCCGTTGTTATACCACATACACTACCCTTTTTACCCTACACTGAAAACCTAACCTCGTCCGTCAACTGACGGACTAGCTTTAAAGGTAGTCGGTCAAGGCGGACTAGTTTTAAAGCTAGTCCGTCATGTTAGTCCGTATCGACGGACTAGCTTATAACTGAATCTAAATCTCTCAACCTAACGGACTAGCTTTAAAGCTCGTCCGTCAAGCTTGAAACTCGTCTGTCGAGTTGACGGACGAGCTCACTAAAAGTAGCTAGACGGACGAGGTTTACCTGCAAAGTTAACGGACTAGCTTTTGATATACATACACATTTGCAATGTCGTTTTCAATTATTCATGAAAATTATTCCAAGGTTACTGAAGTAGTGATATTATGAAAATGCAAACGGTGTACCTATCAAGCCAAACTGCCAAAGTATGTATAACGAAAGTTTGACAATAAATTTGATATGAAATTTCTTAAAATCCCTCTTTAATATTTACTACCACTTTGAGTACCACCAACAATTATTGGTTGTGTTTTTTCTCTTTCTCTAGCCTATTATTTAGAGCAATTCCATTATCGTCTGTATTGTAAATTAGGTGCGTGTAAACACACGCACTTACTCCATTTATTCTGCTTCCGAACAGGATCAATATGTATTATTTTTTAAATAAATGTTGTTTTGGCTTGACAATCTGAACATTTATTTCTACATAGCAACAAGTAATTTATAGGCAAGAGTAGGCCTATAGATTCTTAATAATGTCGTTCATTATTTAATTACAGGCTATAACTGAATACCTCGAACCCCAGAATCTCGTCTGTTCTTATAGATTACTGATGATTGTCGTTCATTATTTAATTACAGGCTATAATTGAATACCTCGAACCCCAGAATCTCATCTATTCTTATAGATTGCTGATGAATGCCCGGCTTAGCAACAACAGTGAATGATCCACTTTCATTCACTGTTGTTGCTAAGCCGGGCATTCGTAGCCACCTTTCATTCACAGACACAGTTGTTGCTAAGCCGGGCCTTCATCAGCAATCTATAAGAGTAGAGTCCATCCACTGAATAACATGCCCATTGCAAAAAGGACATGATCTATTATGTGCATTATCTGATTGCGAATTCGATTTAACGTGTAAACCGAAAAGATGCAGATTCGATATACACCGTGTAACAGTCCCGCCGTGTAGAATAGTAGATTTTGATCATGGTGACGGTTTCCTTCATGTGAGTACTCGTTTTTAATTCCTAATTAAGTTATGGTTAATTTCATGAACATCTTTAGCCAATTATTTGCACAAAGATTAATGTTGTATAACACTCGAAACAAATTTTGTCTTGGCAAATTAATGTATAAATGTGTGTGCTTTAAAAGATAATAACAATCTCATTAAATTATGAAAATTGAATTCTAAATCTAATTATAAATTTATGCGTAACCTTTCTTTTAGATTAATTGTATCTGGATTGACTTTCTCTGACAAGCCTGTGAAGCCATATTGAGCTTATCTGTCATGCTAGTCGGCCAAGACAGAAGCAAAACCATCGATCGCGAATGACTAATTTTTACACCTTGACGGGCTAGCTGTAAAGCTAGTCCTGCTCAAGAGTTCGTCAGTCTGGGCATCACTACGACTAGTTTTAATGCTAGTCGGTCACGACGGACTAGCTTTAAAACTAGTCCGTTGTGACCGACTAGCATTAAAACTAGTCCGTCTTGACAGACTAACTTGATGGACTAGCTTTCAAGCTAGTCCGTAGAGACGGACGAGCTTTAAAGCTAGTCCGTAATAGACAGGTTGTGTTGAAGGAAAGCTAGTCCGTCGTGACTGACTAGCTTTAAGCTAGTCAGTCTGGGCATCACTACGACTAGCTTTAAAGCTAGTCGGTCTATCCGTTTAGGTTTTCAGTGTAAGGTTATCCCTTCTTGCAAGTGTGACCCTATCCATTCACGTATTCAAACCTGAAAATACGAAATAGACTAAAAAAAAAAAATCGCAGGGGGGGGGGGGGGGGGGGGGGGGGGGCTCAGTATCACCAATAGAGGGAACTTTAGTGGACAAAAGCAGCAAGAGACAAATGCTCCAGAATCGCAGAGGATATATTGGGACCATGATCAACCTCCCAACCGGCTGAAGATGTGTTGAGGGAAAGAACGAAGAGATTAATAATATGCATACATGTACTTATTTTCTTTTCCAGAACAACATCAACGACGAGAACAGCATCATCTCCTTCAGACCGCCTCAACCACAATCATTCGAGGAGTCCTCCTCTTACGTCACCGTGATGTCGGAGCAGAAACGACGCCGCGATCTGATCGACGAGGCCTGCAAAGCTGCTAACATGTCACGTAAAATGGATCTTAAATCCGAAGGGAGTATCTTTAAGAATGTCGGTCATCTTCTCGTCGTCGACAAATACAAAATACTATTTTGTTTTATTCCCAAGGTAGGGTGTACAACATGAAAGGGTGTCATGAAAAAGTTGAATAGTTTTCCAGTGTTCGGCAGGTTAAGACAAATTCACAATAACGTTAGTGAAATTGAATACCGTTTACAGGAATACAGGAAAGTTCTTTTTGTTCGGGAGCCTATAACCAGGATGTTATCTGGCTATCTGAGTAAACTTAGGAATTTTAAAAGCATTCAGAGGATATGGGAAAAATATATCGGGCGAGATATTGTGAAGACTTATCGAGGATATGACCCTGACAAGAAATATAATCAGAAAGGTATAAAACCTTGGATGGATATCACCCTCTCGGAGTACATTGAATACATCACAGACCATGGAGAGAATATTGTAATGGACGGACTGAACGACCATTGGCTTCCCATGCATGTGGTTTCGAACCCTTGTCAAATCCACTACGATTTTATCGGTCACTATGAGAACTTGGCCGTGGAAGCACCTCTTGTTCTGAAGTGGCTTGGTGTAGATCATGTGGCTCCGTTTCCGCCCGTCCACGGGTCACATGCAGCCGAAGCTATGATCCATGAATATTCTCAGGTTTCCTTAGGTTTAATCAAAAGGTTATCCGCATATTATGCATTTGATTACAAGGCATTCGGGTATAACATCAACGACACCATGTCAATTTTAATGAAAGAAAAATAGATCAAAATGGTGTACCCAGTTAACAATTGGACGTTCTCTGAACGTTTTAAGAACGTTCTAAGTTCGTTCTATGGACGTTTTGTCAAAACGTTTAGAAAACGTCCTTTTGTGGAAGGTTTTGGACGTTAATAAAACGTTCCAAATGGACGTTTAGAAAACGTTTTCTAAACGTTTAAAAACCCAAAAAGAACCTTTCGAAAATTTATAAGGACCTGTAGAAAACCTTTGGAACCTTATAAAAGTCCAAAAACCTTTTACAACGTTCTGTGGACGTTCTACGGACGTCCAGAAAACCTTAAAAAAAAAAACCTTTGGAACATTCCATGGACGTTCTGCGGACGTCCAGAAAACCTTTAAAACGTTCCGAAAACGTTCTGCGGACGTCCAGAAAACCTTTGGAACGTTCAGAAAACGTTTTAAGAATGTCTATAGGAACGTTTGTAGAACCTATTAAAAACTTATGTAAACAATGTAATAGATAAAAATATGTTATTTGCACCTCAAGCTCTTGGCCAAATTGTGGAATGGCACTTAGGAGTGAAGTTCCTCCAATCAAAATCATGCTTAAAGGGCAGACTTGAGTTGGATTTATTTTGATTTAACACTAAATAATGCTCCAGTAAATTTATATTTTATTGAAAGTATCGTTTGTAATGGTTAGTTATTACTTTATTTGTTATGTTAGTACATTCCAATACCGAATTATTGTTTTTTAATCTTTATGTGTGTTTCTGAACAATATTACAATAAAACGAAACACTAAAACATGAATTTATTACTGCTAAATAGAAGAAAAAAAAAATCATTAAAAACGTTTATTTCCATATGTATAACGTATTATATGCAAATTACCACTCATTTGCATAAAGTCCTATTTGGACGTTTTAAAAACGTTCAGAAAACGTTCAATAAAATATGTCTCGTTATAAGGTTCCAAATTTATAAAACGTTTTGTGAACGTTTTGATTAAAACGTTCCATTTTGTAACGTCCAAAGAACGTTTAAAAACGTTCTTTTTGGAACCATTATTTTTTCACAAATTGAAAAAAAGTGGATGTTATATGAACATTTTCTAAACGTTCATTTCAGACGAGGACCTACGGGACCTGAATAAAACGTTTTTAAAACGTTCTGAAAACGTTTTGTGTTTGCTGGGTAGTTGTCCAAGGGGTGGTTATCTAGCTTAAAGCAGTTATCCAGTTAGTCCACGTCCTGGACGATTTATGATGCCCCTTGCCTTTCCGATCTACGCTAGTGTGCGCGCTGCGCGCGATTCCTAAATTCACTTCACCCAACGAATTCACTTATCCCCACGAATTCACTTTCTCGAAAAAAAAATCTTCCAGGCTAACTTGACCAGGGTGGGGTCGAGAAGGATGAAAGTGAACTTTTTCTGACCCCAGATAGCGACTGCCCTACGCAAGCAGCTCATGAATATTCAGTTCCGTTTCAGAAAAAAAAAAACAGCTGATAATGTGATTACCAGCCGGTTGATATGCGATGCACACGCACACATTGGTTTCATACAGCCATGTGTGTAGAGCATGCAGTGAGTGCACCTAAACAATACAAAAGTTTCACATGGAGTTGGAGTAGAGAAAAGTTTTGAGTGCTTGCCTTTATGTGTGAATTTAGGAACGAAGAGCAGAAATTAATACATAATATATTGGCCTAGTATTGGCCTATGTATTTCTACCATTGATTTCTGACTATTATTATTATATTAAAGAAAATATTGAACATTAGTGAGACAACTAAATATTCTGAATTCAGAGACGAAATACTTAAGTCTTTTCTTCTTGGTTCATTATTATTTTATTTTCCAGGGCAAATGTGAGCCAGCGTGGCAAATCGACCAATACCTAGCAGTGTAAACTTATCTCGTTAAAAAAGAAAGTGTATCAACTGGCTGTTCGTTGTATTAAACATGATCTTTTCTAAATTTTGAATATCCTGTCTTACGATAATATACTATTATAGGCCGAATAAGTTTAACCAGTTTAATTATGGTCGGAGATTCTCAATGTATAATGTATTGTCTCATTATACGTGACCCTCTAGCTTTCTGCTCTCTCTCTCTCTCTTATCATTTTTATAGTACTGCTCTCCCACTCCCTCTCTCTCTCTCTCTTTCTCTCTCTTCTTTACTTACCAATGTTTTCCACTACCTCCTTTCTATTGTATTCCTCCTTTCTCGAGAGACATGACTTATATAGTTTATTTAACTGTACATATTGTTATCAATTTTTCACGATTACCTTGTTTATACTGCATTTTCTTTTTGACATATACTATGTATTATTGAAATTTTATTCGAACTGTTACCGTATTGTAATTTTGTATAACCTGCCGCTTAACCCAGTGGGTTGATGGGCCTGTTTTTTTTTCTTTTGTGTGTGTCAATAATAAAGACATGATTAATCATCATTTATTTATTTATCTATTTATATTTATTTAATTCTATTTTTTTTACATAGTGTTCTTAATAATTTCACCGAAAAAAAATTAACAAAAACAATATGCTAGAACATGTAGAACCCTAAAGAAAAATACAACAGGTTCCGAAACAGCAAACAACTTGTCACAGTGTAGTAAACGTGCGTGTTTACATGGTTTACATGCACTCGATGCAAGCCATGACGTAGTCTTTTTTTCGTAACATTTTAATAAGTATTGGGGGGGGGGGTTAAGATAAATTCATAATTTCTATGCTATTTCATGAATTTAAAAATGAAAATAAAGTTAAGAGAATATATGAATATTCAACATTAAAATAACTTTAATTTGGTTATTGAAATAGCATCACAAGTTCAATAAAAGTATTTACAAATTATGTAGTTTGATTGGAGTAAGACTGGCAACATCATCGCGTTCGACACTCATGAGTAGATGACGTAATCGCATTGAAGGCATGTTGCCATGATAGACAGGACTCGTGAACCAATCAGATTGAGACGGAGGAACATTGGTTATGTGGGCGGGGTTTCAGTTCCCTTGAATCTCGCAGAGAACCAGTCAAGTTTCACTGGACTGTAGATAGGTAGTGAGTGTCTGCGTGTACGTGTACGTTATGTGGGTACGTACGCGCCCTGTGTGCGTATGACTACCAGTGAAATAATGAACTACAGTCCAGGGGATGGACTATTATCCAGTCGGAAATGTGTCCCAGAGGCCACACTGAAAACCTAAACGGGTAGACTGACTAGCTTTAAAGCTAGTCGTAGTGATGCCCAGACTGACTAGCTTTAAAGCTAGTCGGTCACGACGGACTAGCTTTCCTTTAACACAACCCGGTTATTACGGACAAACTTTAAAACTCGTCCGTCTCAACGGACTAGCTTGAAAGCTAGTCCGTCAAGTTAGTCCGTCAAGACGGACTAGTTTTTATGCTCGTCGGTCACGATGGACTAGCTTTCCAGAAAGCTAGTCGGTCACGACAGACTAATTTTAAAGCTCGTCCGTCGTGACCGACTAGTTTGACGTACTAGCATAAAAGCTAGTCGTAGTCATGCCCAGACTGACGAGATTTTGAGCAGGACTAGCTTTAAAGCTAGTCGGTCATGGTGTAAAAGCTAGTCCATGGCGCTTGGCTTCACCAGCTTGTCAGAGACGTCAAATCTGAAATAATTTTTAGAAGACATTTAAATGATACGATTAAACTACATGCATTTTGTCACAAGAATTCGAGCAAAAAAACATTTTATTATGCGCCATTATGTTATTGTTTAATCGTGTCAACCAGTTTAATTGATGTGTACTGTAAATTCTGTAATTATGGTTTGTTGCCCTCTAGCTCTGCGTCCCTTCCAGGCAGGTATCTGTTTATGTGTGGTAAGCTCGTTGAAGTTAGCTTTATTAAACTCGATATTTACTGTAATTGGTTTCCCATCCTTGTCTAATTTATTGTCGTGCTGGCAGCTAGGATTTCGGACCTTGTCTGCATTGCACACCGATGGGTTTCATGCTAGCCTAGCAACCAGTTGGTCGACAAATCCTTTGTCGTGATAGGTGATATTAAGCATACACATTAGTGCCGTTTACACGGGCGTAAATCCCGGGGGGATGGGGGGGGGGGTACATCCCCCCCCCCCAGATTTTGAGGAGGGGGGGATGGCCTGTACAAACATCCCCCCCCCCCAAGTTTTCAAGAAAGAAATGGAAAAAAAATACACTAGATAATTGTGTTATTGGTTAAAATAGCGCTTTCAATACTAAAAAAATGCATCTTTTTTACTCCAAAACCCCAAAATTTTCCTGCTCGGTCGCTATGCGACCTCGCACTAAGAAACAAATATTAACCTAGGTATAAAAAGGTTGGATCCAATGCCCTCGTCTGGGGATAAACCTTATGCGGCGGTCACAACTCTTCGTAGGCTACGGGGCACGTGCCATCAACGTAGCCTGCGTTGCATGTACAACGCACGCACAGGTCCTGGTCAACTTCTGCGATTCCTGCGTTCCTGCACATCGTACATGCATTGTACCTGCGAGGTACCTTCGCTGCACGAATTGTCTACGAAATCCATCGTAAGGAGTTGCACGTCGAAGGTACGGCGAGTTGTGACCGCCGCATTAGGAAAGGGTGTTGTTGACAATCATGCAATTACATTAATGCAGTTGTGTGCGGGCTAGGTTGTTGGAGGGCTTGGGGCCTGCAGCTCACAAAATTTTCATAGCAAAGATTGTGGATTTGTTTTCTATCGCTGTTATATTATTTAACTTCTAAATTTTTATTCATCTTCTAAATGGATACAAAATTTTCGGCTCGCACTTCGCTCTCGCTGATACTAAATAGGATCTATACTGCCCAAAATAATATCTCAAATTTTTAGCTTTAAAATTTTGGCTCGCGCTACCTGCTTGCATTACTTTTTCCATTACTAAAATGAACAGGAATCAAGGCAGCCTTAAAAGTATACATTCAAAGGCAAAATTTCTTCGTACATCCTCCCTCTCCGAATAAATTTCTCTTCAGGTCTATGCCTCTGATCTAAAGTGTCCCCCTATTCAGAAAATGTGCCATTTTTCCATCGAGACCCCCATTCAAATCCTTTTCGCCGGCACTACTATATGTTTTTTGTTTTGTTATTTTTTCGCGCTCGCTGTTACTATACAGGACCTATATTTAACCTTAAAAATTTCGGCTCGCGCTTCGCGCTCGCATTAGTTTTCCATTACTAAAATGAACAATAATCTAGGTAGCCATTATGATTCTTTAAGGCATACATTCACAGACAAAATTTCGTTGTATCCCCTCCGTTTCTGAATATATTTCCCTATAGATCTACGCCTCTGATCTAAAGTGTAACCATTTTCAGAACGGTTCACTTTTTTTTTTTTTTTTTTTTTTTTTTTTTTTTTTTATCAAGACCCGTGACTTTCAAATCCGTTCCGCCACCTCTGCTATCATTATAGGCCTATATAATTTTTTTTTTCCGCGCTCGCGGATACTATATATGACCTTTCATGCACAAACATATCTTATTTAAGCTTACATTTTTTGGCTCGCGCTTCGCGCTCGATGATACTAAATAGGACCTATAATGCACAATTATCTTCAACTTTTAGTTTAAAATTTTCGGCTCGCGCTTCGCGCTAGCATTAGTTTTTTCATTACTGAAATGAACACTATTCAAGGCAGCCATAAGCTAAAAGCATACATTCAAAGACAAATTCTATTCGTACCCCCTCCCTCTCAAATCCATTTCGCCGTATATGGGTATTAAAAACGTGTGTCACAAGTGCTTGTGTAGGCCTATGTCAAACAAGATAGCGACAAGTTGGCAAATTATTTCGCTCATCCCCCCCCCCCACTCCTCGACACGGATTTACGCCGCTGATTGTATTGTTCAATTAAGTGTGAATTCTTCAGATTATACAATTGGAAAAATAACAAAATAAATTAGTGCGTTCCGTCAGGGTCTAAAAAACTGTTAAAAATTGTGTGTAGTCCATATGCATCAACCTATGTTTAGTTCTAATTCACCTACAAAAACGTAAAATAAAGTAAAATCAGTTTTAGTATGATGATGTCAGATGAATTTGTAGCTCAAAATATACCCTCAATTTGAGTTAAACCAAAATGAAGAAATCAAGAAATGTCATCACTACTGTTTAATCGCCCTGCAGTACAATACCTTGTATTAAAATTCATGTCGGAGAATACATATCATGAAGATTGTGTCTTCATCATTTCGAGTCACTACAGTTTCAAATTCATGTGGGAGAATACCTATCATGAAGAATTGTGTATTCTTCTTTTCGGGGCACTACTGTACATTTACATTATGTTACATTACACCACGTGTTGGGACACATTGATTTTCTCTATAAAATTTAAATCCTTCAAGGTCTTAGGGTATATGGTTAAAGGGGTTTAGTAGCTTTCAAAAACAGGAGCAATTAGATCAAGATTAATAAAATTATATTGTTCCAACAATAAAAACAATCTACTGAAAGTTTCAGATCAAATGGAATTCATTTACTACCTTAAAACAGTGTAACAAACAATGCCTAGCATACAGCCGAACACCAGTACCCTCTGTTGCCAGCATACCAGGCCGCTAGGGACGGCTACTATACAACAGGAAATGGGTGTCTGTTGTGTTAGGTGGAAAAAGCACATGGTTTTATAACCATCCGGAGTTGGTTTATAAAATTTGAGTATGAAATCATAGATATCTCGAAGGTAAAGCAAGCAATTAGCTTGCAATTTTGAAGAGATACAAGACTGACCTAAGTGTTTATAATCATGATGGCAAAATAAGCTAAATCGAATGAAATGTGATTACAATATCATTCAATGTTACTGCATCCCTTTAAATTAGGTAGGGGCATACCAGCATGTGTTCCATGGTCTGCTCTTCCCCACACTCACACAGTTTGTCCATCCTTGATGTATCCCCACTTTTCCACAAGGACCTTGAGGTACCTGTGTCTTTCCTATGACATGGTTCAGGCATGACCATCTTGGCCATGGCTCATGTAATATAGCTTGATGGGTGGGACTCTGAAGTAGGGCTTGTGGATAGCCCATATGGCATTTCTTAGAGATGCTTGGTCTACAGGGTCAGCCTTTGATTATGGGAAGAGCTACTTATTGAGGGATCCCATGGAGCAGGGAAACTTTATCTTTATAGTTTCAATCTCTTGTTGGTAGAATTGTGATTGTACCTTATAGACTTAATCCCGATGGCAGCTTGTCATACAGCTAAACTAGGATGTACGTGTAATGTGTTGGTAAGGTTGCAGTGCACAAAATAATGCTATTATTTACAATAAAACGGTGGATGTGCAAACAAAAACCGACGTGGAAACCACAGTAGCTTGGATCCAACAGGAGGATGCAATGCTCTGATGATGGGAAGAGCAGCCTCCTGGAAGGTAGTAACTGATGGACATGCTACTGTGGCCGCTGATAGGTGGTTCCACGTCCCGATGGTGCGAGGGTAGAAAGAGTACTTGTAACTTTCAATGGAAGCTGCAGGTGCTGTGTACTTAATAAGAGGGTGATCATTCCTTCCAAGGTAAGGAGCAGGGGTGGTGTATGCAGGAAAATACATGTTGATTTGGTGATGATGAATCTTATAAAACAAGGTGCACTGTGCAAGTAGCCTGCGGTTGTGAAGGGTGGATTGAAGAGGTGATGGCGAGGTCCTGTGGGACTTTTTTCAGTGAGTTGTAGATCACCAGCACTTTACATTCCGGCAATATTGGCCACTGCAAAAAATAAATAAATAAATAAATAATAATGAATAAAGGGAAAAAAAAAACAGAGAGAAAAAAAGGTATAAAAAATGTAACAAGAAATTACTAGTGGTAGTTTATCACTATAATATCAACTGCCTATAATTTGCACTGACTTTTTGTTCACTCCTTCTCAACTGTCGTTATGTATAAGAGGGTTATAATGAAGGATATTAAAGGGGAATCCAACCCAAGGAGAGAATCAACCTTACAGGAAGGAGGAAAATGAGAGGAACAATCTATAAAAAGTTTCATCAAAATCGGTTATCAAATAAGAGAGTTATGGAAGTTTGAAAAGTCTAGTTGTTCCTTCTATGGGGATCCTCAAATTTGCATCATCGGCTTCAAAATGGCCGATCTTATGGACAACTCTCCATTCATTTTGTACACAAATTTGATTTTTTTTTTTTTTTTTTTTTTTTTTTTTTTTTTTGATTTTTTTTTTTATTCACAAAGATATGCTTATTTTCAATGTCATACATTACATGTAGGGTAAAATTATTATATTCCAGAATAACAATTATACTTATTTAAGTGTTGAACAGCAATGAAATTGGCAACAACCACCAACAAATACAAAACTTCAAAAAGAAGGAATTCATGAGCAATAAAATACATAGGAAATTAGATTTAATACCATTTTTTTTTTCTAATCGATAAAATTCAAATTTATTTCATACAAAAAAAAAAAATTCTTATAAAATAGAAATTAAAAAAGTATAAGTAACATTACAAAAATATTAAAAGTACTTGTTTGCCATTAATAAAAATAAAAAGAAGAACAAAAAACACAAACATTGGAATGCATGATAATTCAACTGTGCTCTTAATTTGCTAGATTAAGCACAAAACCATAAAGCTTGTGAGGAGGCTTTTATTTTTTCTTTCAGAATAAAATGACAATTAGGAGACACAGTTAGAGTGTGATTTGTAATATGTAGCATATTCAAAACAAATGAATTAATGCTACAATACCAAACCAGAAACAATTTCTTCCTCTTTCAAAAGGAAATAGTTTTAGCTTTAGTTACCTGAATCTGTGTGTCCATTGTGCTGATGGCATCAAATGTGTTTTGCAAGTACAAACAAACAAGAAGTTCCCATCAGTGTATGACTCGTGTAGTCTTCATTTGTTGTACTACTTGTACATGTAGGTGGATGGTAAGTATTTGGCAACCTGACGAAATATGGGAATAGGATTAGGTAAAATTAACCCTTCCGCTGCGGGGCGGTTTTTGCGAATTCACTCCCCTGTGACGGAGCCATTTCTCAGCTTGGATAGTTCGGCCGAAATTTGGGGGTAGTGTCACTTCAAAAAGCTGTTATTTCTCTTTTAAATGTGAATCATAAAAAAGTTTGAACACAAAACTTATAAAGCTAAGTTTCTTCTTTAACTTGCTGAAATATGGTCTACAATCGTGGAAAATAAAGGTGTAAATTTTTGAAATGAAAATGGAACCCGTGTTACGGCTTTTCGATATGTTGACTTTCCTATTATGTTTGTGTACAAAACAGTTATTATTGATCGCACGCACGACAGCACGCACGGCTTGACACTGGCAATTGTATGAACTTCTGGCTTTTCGTCTCCAAGCACAATGCGTCGTCTGCTAAGTTTGTAAGAAAACTTTCAGAGGAGCAGGAGTTCTATAACATGTTATATAACAGGTCCCTTTGTCATGCTAGTTATTCTTTGAAAAGAGGAAATTCAAAAAGGGTGATGTTAGTATGATTGCACACCAATAATCCATACATACCCCGCTGTGGCTATTCAAGCCTGAATTACTGTTTTTATATCGTGTTAAAACACGTTTTAAATGGGACAACAAAAATAATAAAACAAAAATGTTGTATCAAGAATCCATCTCTCTCTTGTTCTATCTATCTCTCTCCTCTTCTCTTTATCTGTCTTCTCCCATACTCTCTACTTCTGCCTCTTTATGTGCCTCACAGGAACATAATAACACATGTGTTTTGTCGTATCAGGACATCTCCCCCGGAGGACAACTCCCCCGGGGACAACTCCCGGAGGACAGCTCCCCCGGAGGACAACTCCCCCGGAGCGGAGGACAACACCCCCGGAGGAACAGCTCCCCCGCAGGACATCTCCCCCGGAGGCAGGTCCCCCCAAGGACAACTTCCTCCGGAGGACATCCCCCCGATGAAAACTCCCCGCGGAGGAAGTCCCCGGAAGGACTCTCCCCGATGAAAACTCCCCCGGAGGACAAGTCCCCGGAGGACAACTCCCCGGAGGACAACTCCTCTGCGAGGACAACTCCCCGGCGGACAACTCCCCCGGAGGAACGACTCCCCCGGAGGACAACTCCCCGGAGGACGAATCCCCGCGAGGACACTCCCCCGCAGCACAACTACCCCGCAGGACAAGTCCCCGGAGGAACAACCAACATTCCGGAGAAACAGATCAACATGCAGCGTTTTTATCTTTGCCTCCATTTTTTTTTTTTTTTATTTATTATTATTATTATTTTTTTTTTTATTTTTTTTTTTAAACGCGAAATAGCCATTCATGGAAATACAAAATCTTTGCATTTTTTTTTCTTTTTTCCGGCGAAGGGTGTTAAAAGTTTGGCAGCTGTAGAGGCGTGCCTGCTATTGGGAACCGAATTTTACCGTCCAAGAGAGAGACGAGAGAGAGATATCAACTTCAATCTTAAATCACCATAGAAGATGATCTGATAGATTTTAGAGTATTAGTAGGTCAATGCCGTCAAGCCCGTTAACTAGGTTTTTTGCGGGGGTTCGAAATCTGAAAAAAATAACCTTTTGAGGGATGATTCTTTTGAGCGCAAAGTGCGCAGCGGCAAAATGTTTGACTAAAAATGACCCGAAGCAAGTGGTATTTGTAATTTTATTGCTTCTATATTTGTTGTTGATTGTTCTTTTACAAACGATGACGAATCATCTTTCTTTAAAAAAAAAAAAAAGAAGAAGAAAAAAAAAAGATTTTCAAGCGTGAATCGTCAAGTGGAAAAATTTTATATCACACCTCTTCAATTATACCGACAAAAATACAGGTACATAATTTGATACAAGGGTTTTGTTTGTTTGTTTTGGCTTGTTTTAGTAAATGTTTTACAATTATGAAAATGTTTTTATCGGATATGTTGACGGAATACTGAAAAACTGGTTAATAATACCGAGATGTTTTAATTTTCATCTACTTCTGGAGATATTTTTCATACCAACCACTAGTTGCAATGACACCCTTTTTTTTGATAGCGATGACACGGCATGAATGCCAAAGCTGTGCAAGTGCATACTTATGAAACACACACCATTCAGATATTACAATTGTCTGTAAAATCTTAAACCCAATGACAATGATTGTTTTACATTATTCCTTGAAAAATGACAAACAAGTGATGATGTTGAAATTGAGTTTTGTGAATTTCTTGTGTGATAAATAAAAATTGTGTTCTCGTTACTTTGAACGTTTTGCGCTCATTCTTATTTGTTTAGGGTGTGATTAATTATTAATTAAAGCTTAATTATCGTGTCGTGGCTCCACCCCCCCCTTGCTGAAGACGACTAGAGATATGTGGGCCAACTTGCCCTTCGTGCTCTTTTTGTACTCCTGTAGCTTCGTATTTAAGTTCCCCATTTAGCATCCTTCCTTTTTTCAATATTTCTTTTATAACTTGCACTTTCATTAATTTTCCTTTTTCTGATGATCACATTTCGTTGGTTACCTCTGAATCTGCCAAACCTAACAACTTTTGAAGGGAAGGAGTAGCCATTCATAGATTGGAAGGGGTGGTCAGTGGCGTATCTAGGGTCAAGTGCGCCGCGGGGCAATTGTTGACTTTGCGCCCCCCCCCCCCGGTCTACTCCAGTTTTGCTCAACGATTTATTTAGTTTATTGTACCAGTGGCTCATATACATGTCCCAGACCTGGGGATGATTTGCTGTCCATAGATCTATACATACATTGTAAGCCTT
>CALNVZ010002982.1:28375-39935 GCA_940671915.1 Paracentrotus lividus
GGAATCACTATTTTTGTTGAGCTCAGTTATAGAAAAGTCTGATATTTACGGTAATTCGTAATGAATAAGTACATAAAAATTATAAACAAACAAACATGGGGAAAATGTCTTCAAAAGAAAAATAAGGTCAAGATTGGGAGGAAAAAAAGTGAAGACGGAAGAAAACTTAGTAAAACTGATACAAATGTATATAAATTGGAGTCAAACACCCATCCCCCTCGCCCCCTAAAATTTTTTTACATTTAGCTACATATTCACACATCTGAAAAAAAAAAACAGCGACATAATATACAAGATATATATGTATTATTTTGATTTCTTAACTACATCTCTTTCTGAATGCTATAAGATTAAATCATTTTATCTTTTTCAATGTGATTGAATTTAAGTGTCGCAAAAATAACATAATAACAATTTAAATCGTGTTTGTTATTTTTTCAAATCCCTGTATCGTTCATCAGTTTCATATGTCTATAATATCATTGGGCTTATTATTGTAATCATCGTTGTCATATCATCGTCATCTTCATCAAAATTGGTAAATTAAATCAAATTTGTAATGCAATAATTTATTAAAAGCTTAAAGTAGAAAACAAGCTAGCTTAGAAAATATCGACTTCAAACACCCACAAGGAGGAGAAAAAAAAAGAAAAGAGAAATAAGATGTTGTTAGAAAGAGAGAGAGAGAAGAGAGAGAGGAGAGAGAGAGGAGGGGGAGAGAGGGGAGGTGGGGGGGGAGAGAGAGGGGGAAAGAGAAGAGGGGGGGGCGGCTAAAATACACTGTAAAAAATAATACAGCAAAGTGATGTCAGCAGTGTCGCCATACAAAAGTGTAATTTGAAATAACATTTTGCTGTAAATTTCTTCTCTAATAATTATTGAAAGAGAAGAAATGAAATCATTAGAGTTCTATAGCTGACATATTTGGTTAAAACGGAACAAATGTGTTACTCCTGATGTATATTTTGTTCTCAATTATTCCTTATTTGCAGGAGAAATTTACAACAAAACTGTTTTTCAAATTACATTTTTTTAATGGCGACTCTGCTGACAGCAGATTTGCTGTAAAAATACAAATATTTTTTACAGTGCAGGAAAAGGAAATGAAATGAAAATCCGTAGCCCCAGCTTCTTCCCGTTTGCTGATATATTCAATAATTTTAGGACAACGAATTAATGACATATTTCTATAAAGGCACATCAAAATAACAGAAATGGATGAATGCAATTCTTTCTATCTCCCTTTATATTTCCTTATCATCCTCATCCTACCAGTGTAACAGGCAATTTTACTCTTGTCATCTCTTTCTCTTTCTATCTCTCTCTCTCTCTCTCTCTCCGTGAAAACACCCTTACGGAACCCTTACGCGATAAAAACTAAAGAAACAACAACAGACATTTAGAAAAATGAAAACGAAAAAAAGAAGAAAAAGAAATGGAGAGGAGAAACATGGTGTTTACTGAAAAAAAGTGATCGATCTAGAAAGATTGGCATGGGACATCAGAATCGGCCATATCCAGACAGTTTGATACACATGTATTTGTAGATCGAAAATGTCGAAAAAAATTAGGGAAGAATTCAATATTACATGAAATTATGTGTCAAGTTATCTACCTGTTTTACAATTTTCACAGCCCCTTCATCAGTAGAATTTGAGCTAAGTTGACAGTGATAACTTTGTGGGATAATCACAAGCAAAGCTATCACTAATTAAAAGCTTTTGATACCAGGATGTTGGGTCCCATGACTACGCCTTGGAGATGCCTTGGAGACACAATAGTGAGAAGGTGTACTCCGGGCTCCGCAAAGAATAGTTATTGATTATTGGGATGGAGACAATAGACATAATATGGACTACCCTTTTTTTTTGTTACCATCTCCTATGAAAGCAGATCTACTTCTTTAGCTTTGTATCATCAAGCACATAGTTTCCTATAATTAGCCTACATAATATCCTTGCATGCTTAGTTAAACATTCTAAAATGGGTTCAAATAAACTTTTCAAAATTTTTTTTTTTTTTCAAGAAGATAATAATAGAGTGCAAATCAGTGGTTGTAATTTAGCGAGTTAAAAAAAAAGTTCAATGAAATCGTTAATTTGACTTGGTATAAAAGTACATGGATTCGATCAACTGTGATATTCCAAGAAACTACCCGTTTAGCAATGTTTTGCTAGTGTCGCGTACTAGTAATTAAATTATTTCCCAAACAAAATTTATTTTATTTTGAAAACAGTCCTTCAACGAGGGATAAAAAGCTCAGCCCTTTTTGAGTCGGTATTTCTTTAGATTCACTTCTTGAAAATTACGCTTTTCGTCTTTACTCTTTTCGCTTTTATACTATTATACTTTTATACTCTACGCCCTGCCCTTTTCTTCTCTCTCTCTCCACCCCCCCCCCCTAAAATAACAAAAAGAACGCTCGACCCGATGGTATCACGCAAAGGATTGTGGGATAACTGGCGCGCGCGTACGGCTGTACGAGTCCGCTTTTATCACCCGTTTGTTTATGTACACAAGGATTGTTTGCGAAAAAGCAGACAAGAAGAGATCCGTGGTTGTTACAAAATTACATTTTTCTTGGAAATTTAAAATTGAAAGGGTGTGATTTTTTTAACAGGAAAGTAATAATTGGTGTTCTTAGAAGGGATTTCAGTACATTTTTACTTCTTATTCTTTCTAAATAGCGGGTAAATATTGCTCTGAAAATAAATCTATTTTTTGGGCCATATATGGGCCTGCCATCTCAGCGAGTTACCTCTCAGTGGGCCATATATGGGCCTGCCGCAGCGGAAGGCCCATTTTTTTTTTTTTTTTTTTTTTTTTTTTATTGTAATTTTTTTTTGTAAATTAACAACAACGACAAATTGAAATTAAGAGAACATTTAAGAGCTTCAGACATGTATTGTTGACAGTAGGCCTATGCATACAAGCTTTTAGTCATAATACATTTAGATGTATAATATGAATGTACATGTACATGTACATACACTTGTAAATCTGCAAATTATAGTTAGGCCTACTCGAAACAAACACAGGGCACTAGGCTGAGATGATATTGCATCTGATAATTCCAGTTCTGGTTGTGACATAAAATAAATTGTTTTAGAACCAAATAAAAAACATACTCCATCATGTTAAAAAATAAAAAGGCTTAAAAATAGGCCAAAATGCCTCGTGACAATTGCAATTAACATTTAGGAATTAAGTTTTCTTCCTTTTTTTTTTCGATTGCAATTATAACACCAGAGCACAAGAGTGCCTTTGAATCAAGATATTGTCTTCCATATACTCACCTCTATACATGTACATGGGTTACAGCCCGATAGTCCGCGGGTCCGATAGTCCGGGGGTCCGTTAGTCCGCCGGTCCGATAGTCTGCGGGTCCGTTAGTCCGCGGGTCCGATAGTCCGCGGGTCCGATAGTCCGCGGGTCCGATAGTCTGCGAGGGGGGGGGGGGTGGTGATGTTTGTTACTCTCATGGTTCGTTAGTCCGAAAATTGAAAAAATAATTTGTTAGTCCGAAAATGGAAAAAAAAGGTTCATTAGTCCGAAAATAGAAAAGGTTCATTAGAGTCTAGTCCGAAAATAGAAAAAAGGTTCTTTAGTCCGAAAATAGAAAAGTTTCGTTAGTCCGAAAATGGAAAAAAGGTTCGTTAGTCCGAAAATTGAAAAAATGGTTTGTTAGTCCGAAAATGGAAAAAAGGTTCATTAGTCCGAAAATCGAAAAGGTTCATTAGTCTGAAAATGGAAAAAAGGTTCATAAGTCCGAAAATAGAAAAAAGGTTCTTTAGTCCGAAAATAGAAAAGTTTTGTTAGTCCGAAAATGGAAAAAAGGTTCGTTAGTACGAAAATGGAAAAAAGGATCGTTAGTCCGAAAATGAAATATGGTTCGTGAGTCCGAAAATGAGATAAGGTTCATTAGTTCGAAAATGAAATAAGGTTCGTTTTTCCGAAAATGAACTAAACCTATTTTAGTAACAAAAATGGTGTGGTAATTAAAAAAATAATAGGATATTATGCTATAATAGTCTCAGCGGAGGACGGTCACCCGTGAATAACCTTCAGATACTTTTTTCTGCTGTTAAATTTTGATTTTCGGAAAATTTATTTCACAAAATTATCAATGGCGATTTCTACTGATAACAAATTAGTTTCGCTACTAAAATCAGGCCTTTACCACGCTATAACTAAATAATCATTTCTACAATTGTTTTCGTGCAGTCTTTATTTCGTTAAAAAATTGTTTCGAAACGTTATCAGCGGCGACTTTCTTCTTTGTTTTCGTTTCTAAAATTGGGTCGTTATCACTCAATAACTAAATAATTAATTCGCAATTTTATTCGTTCCGTATTTATGTATGAAAGAAATTATTTAAAAGCATTATCAGCGGAAATTAATATTTATCTGAAGATTAGCAAGTCGCCGCCGTTAATGTTTCAAAATAACTTTTTTTTTCATGAAATAAAAACGGAGTGGATATAATTATGGAATTAGTTATTTAGTCAAGGGTGATAACGGCCCGTTTTTAACTCTTTGCCCGCCACATAAATTTTAAGCATAAAAAAGAACACTTTTCTCTTTAATTTTTTAATATAGTATAACAATATTTGCTTAGTATGAACTACAACAAAATAAAGCCGCATACCCAGTCCTAGCATTATCAGTGATTTTCAGATCTTTTGGCCCAGCCATGACAGAGAAAATGAATTATTACGATTGTATAGTTAATAAGTACAATTGTGACTATAGTCGAACTTGGCAGGCAAAGAGTTAAAAGCGGAACTTATTCTTTATCGGAACAACTCGCCGCTAATACTTACACTACGTCGATGGACGGGTGGATTTAATTGCGGAATCAACAACTGAACAGCAATGGTGATTCTACCCTCCCCCTCCACCACCCCTGCCCTTTCCATTTTCCCGGCTTGGCCACTGATTATTTAAGTTTCGGACTAACGAACCTTTTTTTCCATTTTCGGACTAACGAACCTTTTCTATTTTCGGACTAACGAACCGTTTTTTCCGTTTCCGGACTAACGAAGCTTTTTTCCATTTTCGGACTAACGAACCTTTTTTCCATTTTCGGACTAACTAACCTTTTTTCTATTTTCGGACTAACAAACCTTTTTTCCATTTTCGGACTAACTAACCTTTTTTCTATTTTCGGACTAACAAACCTTTTTTCCATTTTCGGACTAACGAACCTTTTCTATTTTGGACTTATCCATATCACCCCCCCCCCCCCGGACTATCGAACCAGCGGACTAACGGACCCGCGAACTAACGGACCTGCGGACTATCGGACCCGCGGACTATCGGACCCGCGGACTATAGGACCCGCGGACTATCGGACCCGCGGACTATCGGGATGACCCCTGTACATGTAGTCTTGTTCAAGATGACAATTCTTTTGGGAGGCTAACAGCACAATGAAAGTAGCTGATTCCTGCAAGCATATAAGGAAAGATCATCATCAATTATCATTATTATCATAAACGGGGGCTAATACTTACAAAAATAGTAGTGTTCAATATAATAGACACAAAAATGTATATTTGGGCCATTCCACGGTAACTCGCGTTACAAATAACCGGTTCCTTTCACGATTACGGTCCTCTATCTTTCAAACTTTTAGGATGTACAAGTTTCTTTTTGCACCATATGTAAAGAAGATATAGACTAACCAAATGGATTAAAAAAGAAAAATATTTGTCAAGCTCGTTCAGATTCTCGGCTAGTCCAGGTGCTGTCCCATCGAGATTTCCCTTCCTCCACGCAGGTATACCCTCCACGCAATGCGATAACCCCTCTGATCGCGCGATCCGAATTTGCTGCCACCCGAAGGGTCCAGATGATTCTGCCATCTTCCGGGTTCAAAAGTTCACTCAAGACCTCCCAGAGAGAAAAGGTCATGATCTGACCCTTGGCTTGGTACTATTACATAATCCAATTGAATTTGTTTGCACTTCTCTTGCTGTGTACACATGTATGTATGTAGGCATACAGTTGCTTCTCTGTATTATTTAGACCAAGGAGATATTACAGTGTAATAGAACTAGATTCTAGATGAAAGAAGAATTAATATAAAGAAATTCAGATGAGCCTATATTATTGAAAGAGGATGAAAGGAAAACACACATAGAAATATATGATGGATTATCGGAGAGAAGAGGGAAGATAAAATGACAGAAGAATTAAAATAAAGAAGTGCATTACATTTCAAGAAGATTTAATTACATGAAAGGATCGAGAATTAAAGGCAAATAAATATGCCTATATAATAATTGATAGAAGAGGAAATGAAAGGACAACAAAATCGAAATACATGAGGAATATTATGAAAGGGAAGAGGGAAGAATAAGAATAAGAATAGCATAATAAAATGAAAGAAGAAGAATGAAGAAATAAAAATACAGGCGCTATAAGAAATTATAGAGAGGAGATGAAAGAAGGATCGAGCAAAGACATAAGAATTGATAGAAGATAAAATGGAAGCAGAATTAAAACAAAGAAATGCATAAGAAGATGAAATAAGAATCCATAGAAGATAGAAGAAGGACGAAAAAAAAATATTGATCATAAGATGAAAGAAGAATTACAAAAATGACATGGGAGGGTAGATGATAGGAGAGTGTAGAAGGAAATTTAGAAAAAAAAGAGAGAATATACGTAGGCCCTTTTTTGGGGAACGGTGTTTGATTTAGGCTGTACGAGCATAAACGAATTGGATTGAAGATTTTTAATCACGATCACATTTCGGACAAAACGCTTGAAAGAAAGGTCATCTCCCCCCCCCCACGTTCCTCGAAGACTGCTAAAAAGTTACGTCATAAACGGCAATGATTGTCACTCTTCTTGTCCAATCAGCGCTCGCAGGCGGGGTCAATTTCGCACTGAAACTGGGGGTTAACGCACTCTCCCCGAATAAATTCGGGGAATTATATTGGAGATGGCAGAATCGTCTGGACCCTTCGGGTGGCAGCAAATTCGGGGATCGCGCGATCAGAGGGGTTATCGCATTGCGTGGAGGAAGGGAAATCTCGAAGGGACAGCATCTGGACTAATTCTCGGCTCGTTAAACTTCGGTAACTCGCGTTACGCAAAAAGGACATGGTCAAAATCATGATGCAGATTAGAGTAAATTGTTCCAAAACTATACCATGTTTGCAAAAAATTTCCTATCTTAAGTTGAACTTAGCATATTCCTAACCTATAAACTGCATCAAAGTGAAGAAAAAATGAACAGGTAAAATACAGGGAGCATTAATGTCGGTAACGTTACGGTTTGTCCGTCAAGATATATTTTGAATTTTCATAGCTTTTCTGTGTCTTCAGATTGGATTTCATTGTTAATTTAGGTGTGACTTATATTTCTTCAGACTTTCCGGTTGGAAAAATTGTGAAATGAATTATAGTTCTCTGTCAAAGTCTAAAAAACTTTTCAAAACTGCATGTAGTCCCACATGCCTCAAACTATGTATAGTTCTGATTCTCCTACAAGGACATACAATTTGAAGGTAAAATCGAACTTAATCTGTGTCCCCCAATGTAATCATAATTTCAGAGAAGTTTAAAGCCCAAAGTACTACCTGAATTTTAGATAAAGCAAAAAGAAGAAAACAACAAATGTTCTCCCGACCGTGGAATGGCCCATTTAGTGTTTTCAAAATAATATTTCGTTATTTCATATCATTTATGCTAATTAATGCATAAATCTAAGTCCCATCGTTTCCTACACAAATTTTCAGATTTTCCAAATTTTCTTACAGTATATATTCCCTCCTAATATTTACATATCTTTTGTGCAATATACATGTATAAAGTCCCATGACATATTAAACTTGAAACTTGAAACTTGAAAATTGATATTTTGAGCACAAAAGTAAATAAGGCATATTATGAAAGAAAATGGGGAAAATCTGAAAATTTGTGTACAAAACGAATGGAGAGTTGTTTATAAAATCTGCCATTTTGAAGCCGATTTTGCCAATTTGAGGACACCCATAGAAATCACAACGAGACTTTTCAAACTTCCATAACTTTCAAATTTTATAACCGATTTTGATGAAACTTTTTTTTTTAATTGCTCCTCTCATCATGTTCTTTCTTATAAACATATTACGTGCCTTCTCCATTCAAAGGGTGTCAGTTTCCCGCATAAATTGGCTTTTGAATAAAATCCTGAAATCTCAATACGGCTTAAACATGTTAAAAGCTGAAAGCTGGATGTTTCCCGGGGTGGAATAGGAAGCCGCTGGAAACTGACGCTTTTGAATGGACAAGGCGCTTAATAGGTACTGATTTCCTTTAATTTTGGCTTAATACACCAGGGGGTCGTTTCACGAAACCATGGACAAGTTAGTCTATGTAGGCCTATCTTTATCCGCCAACCACTGAGTTAGCTCCAATCTTACTATGTTGGTTACATGAAGCTCTTCCAAGTGATATCGATATCGATATTATTGGAGAAACTATCGACGAGCTAATATTTAGAAAATTTGTTTTAGTAGTATTTTCAATATTATCGAAAATTGACGTGATAAAATGGGTCAAAAACAGTATGAAAACTCATATCATGTACAATGTATAAACTCTGTATCGAAATGCACGGTGTCACTTACTGTATAGATTTAAAAGGTGTCAATCATTATTATAAGACCACGTCGGAACATGAGATGGGTACCCCCGCATGTGCTAATTTGATTGTTTCGTAAATCAGACTACATGTACATGTATGAAAAATTATGCTACCTGAAAATGGAGCTACATGTAGATTGAGGTTTTTCCACTATTTCTATGTTCGCTGACAAAAAAAAAAATCAAGAATACATTACAATTTTACTACCCACGTAGTCTGTACGGGGCTATTTATGTAGCTTCATGGTATGCTATGATGATTATAAATTTACTCAATATTATTTCTTGATTGGATATATTTACTCCATATTATTTCTTGATTAGATCTAAAAAGCACTTGATCCTTAGTTAGACTTATCAGTGGCGGATCCATGATTTGAAAATAGAGGGGGAGCCAGCCCCGATAATGGGGTGAGCCAATAAAATTTTCAAATTTTAACATGTACAGTCATTGGGTGATTTTAAAATTATAGAGGGAGCGTGTGTCCCCTGCGCCCCCACCTGGATCCGCCACTGACTTATGACATTTTCGTGAAACGGTCCAGAGTTTAAATTATTATAATTTATCCATGTTTCCTTCCTGGTGACATAGTAACAAGGTAATAAAGCAAGCTGTAATATAAAAAGAATGAACTACAATACATAGTGTTGCTATGCCAGGCAAGCTTCAGGCAAGCTTTCAGGTTGTCAAGAACAAACTTTCTTTAAAAATTATGCATAAAATTTGAATATGTAAACTGGTATATTATCAAGCAAAAAGAAAAAATATCTGTTAAAGAAATAAAGACAAAATTCAATGAAAACTCCCTTTTATTTATTATGACTACTGAAAAATTTACATGGTTCAACATTCAATTGGGTGTTTTACATCTGTGTGTTTGGAAGTGTGCACGTGGCATGCACTACTATATTTGCACGCGGTGCAGTAGTAATTTGTACAAAATGGAGGCGCTCGCTACACATGTAGCACGTAGTAGTAAGCTATCTTGTATATGGGCAATTCCATGAAAAAATGAAACCCAAGGGTCAAAAATGAAAATAGAGAAGCAAATTTGTTTTAATCTGGAAAGTATTCAGGAAGGGTTATATCAACAAGATATAATAAAACAAATTATTTTCCAAGTCGGAAAACATATTTTTTCAACTGTTGAAAAAAGGTGTTTCTTCCAAAAAATTGCCATAAAATTCAGTGCGTTTTGCATATATTTGTTCTCAAGCAAAAATCTTACCATAAAATGACTTTCAGGTGATTATTTTTATTTATGATAAAGCTCAGGACCCATTTATAAATCATCCAAAAGGATTTCGGAAGGAATGAAATATTTTCTGAAAAATAGCCCTTTCAAACTTTTTGATTTGAACAACCTTATTTCATTTCATTTTTTGGGTCAGAGGCAAGGGTTATTTGTTCGTTGTTACAATATATAGATGGCTTAGGTTTCATTATTGTAATTTTTCAACTTGATCTAAGTCTTAACTGTAATTAAACAAAAATCTAAGCCGATATAAACAAGCGATGTATGGTTCCCAAGACAGTTGCCCAATGTCGAAGACCCGACGCCGACGGAACCGGGGGAGAGATGGGCGGCGGGCGGGTGAGGGTATTAACTTGTCGTTAACGTGGGACTAGGTAGGGTCTAGTTAGGCCCCGGGAGTTGGCCCTGGGACGCTGGATGGATGGTGTATGGTAAGATTGTGTGTGAAATGCCACAGACCTCTCAACATTAGAGTTGAAATGTGTGATTCTTATTGCAGGAGCTTAGACATTATTGCACTAAAATTGTTATTATTTGAAATCATGTAATCTATTAGAAAATATTCTACAGATCAAATATTGATGAAGATAAGCATTATTCAACATATGTTTTTAGCTTAATCCTGAGACAAACAAGCCAAGCAGGCTTTTCTTTTCGTTAAGTATGCGGGCAACCATCCCCCCCCCCACCCTACCACTAGTTAAACTGTTAATGACATTGTTATATGAATGAGTTTCAAGTATTTATCAAATAACATTACACATTATATTGTACAATTTTTTTTATAGATTCTGTGAAGATCCAAGGAGTGGGCAAAGCAGATTGATAGGAATGACCTTGTAGAACAGTCCCCTTACTATATCTGCATCGATATCAGTTTGTTTGTGAGAAGCACTTCCAAGCATCACCGTTCTATAGATCTACATGTAATGTATGCAGCTAGTGGACTTTGTAGGCGTATTGGCAAAAATCGTATATGTGAGAGGTCCTTGATCCAAAATAATGTTTTTATAAAAAAAAAATCATAGCCTCCTGTGTCTTTATAAGATGAATTGTTAGTGTGAAGTTTCAGCCAGGGTATATAATTGATGTTATTAAAAGACTGCCATGCAACCTACATTTCATTTATGACCTATCCATTTAGCTTCATTTGGAAACGTCACATCAAATTGATTCTGCAGACATGGTTATACATCTTAATATATATTTGGCTGACAGTTTTAGTAGTAAAAGTAAAAATTTTTCAATCTGCAGTTGTTTTGAGTAGATTATCACTCTGTTATATTGTGTGTAATACTGCCAAGCCAACAATGTGCATACATCAAAGTGCTTTTATATAGAGTAGTAACATTCATCATGTTAATATTGAATGGCAACTATTTGATATAGAGCTTCCAAATGAAAATTCCATAGGCCCACCCAGACCAGACTGATATTTTAACTTATAATCAATGAAGGATTGCCAACCAATTAGATTTTATAGATGTTAGTGTGTGATAAAGATGTTATAGTGATACAATTTATAATAAGAGCAGATATGGTTCTGTATATAGTACAATGTGATTAAAAAAAGAACATAATACGATTATTCGAATTATCGAATAAATCCATTTGCGAGAGAATGCAGATCTCAAGAGAATGGGCACATTGATGGCAATATACTG
>CALNVZ010002982.1:75923-90964 GCA_940671915.1 Paracentrotus lividus
AAAAAGGAGAGAGAACGATATATTTAACTGAAGAAGAGACTATTTTTTAGTTACTGTTTTGTCATCTTCATGAAGGATACTCCTACACATAAAGCGAGCCGCAAAGCGCGAGGCCGAATATTTTGCCGGTATAGGCAAATTGAACAGTGAATTTAAAAGCGCTTTTTTGTACTTTTGCTGCAATAAAAAATAATAACTGATCGATCTACGCAAATAATGTAGCGAAAGTGTCGAAGGAATGAAAAATCTTGATAATATTGACCACAAAGCTTTTGAGGCGGTTCTATGCGCTCAAAACAAGATAAAAATATCCTCACAAATAGATAGTCGAGCGCAAAGCGCAAGCTGAAATGTTGACTTAATGATTTACGCCCTTTAGCTCTAAACAGTGGATTTTGTCTCTGGTTTGCTTTTCCTCTTCCAAACTCTAACCCCCTCCATAATCTCTTTCTCTCTCTTCCTCTCTTTTCATTTCTTGGCAATACAGCTCGCTGCTTTTCTTACCTAAACTTTGGTAGGCTATGTTCTTCAATCTACTTACACCCCCCCCTCCTCTCTCTCTTGCATTCGAGCTGAAAATTTTTGATATATCAATCCTGAAAAGTGTACTTTTAAGCGGTTTTTTTTTCGGTATGATTATATTGAAGTTATTCTATCTCATTAAACAATGCGAGCGCGAAGCGCGACGCTGAAAATTTTGACAATTGGAACGCTGAATAATAGAAATTTTTCATATAAAGATTGGTAGGGAGCCAATGATTCCCTCAAGTAAGATTTACTTGGAGGGGCTTAATGATGTCTGAGTCCCCTCCACAAAATAAAAACAAAACAATGATGATACAAATCTTGGGGTTCAATAATTATCTGAGTCAAATGAGATTATTTTATAAGGGCGATCGCCCGATATCTGTACGGCATCAAAAAAATATTGGGGGGGGGAGGGGCTCAACGATATCTGAGGCGCCCCCCCCCTCCCAGTTCCGAACCCATGCGCTATTAGAAGAGTAGGAGAGAGAGAGAGAGAGAGAGAGAGGGGGGGGGGTGTAAGTAGATTGAAGAACATAGGCCGCTACAAAGGTTTAGGGAAGAAAAGCAGGGGTGTATTTGCAGAAATGAAAGAAGAGATGGAGATTTATGGTGGGGGTTAGAGGTTTTTTGTGAGAGGAAAACAAACCGAGAAAAATGCACTGTTTAGAGCTATAGGGCGCGTTAAATTCAATTTTTAAGTCCAACATTTCAGCTTGCGCTTTGGCGCTCGACTTTATGTATTTGTGCAAGCGCATAGCGCTCAAAAAGCTTTGTGGTCATATTAATCAAGATTTTTCATACTCAACTTTGCGCTCACATTATTTGCGTAATCGATCAGTAATTATTATTTATGAGCAAAAGTACAAACGCTTTATGCACTGTTTTTCAATTTGCTATACCGGCAAAATATTCGGCTCGCGCTTTGCGGCTCGCTTTACTGTGTTAGGAGTATCCTTTTCATGAAGATGAAAACAGTTACTAAAAATAGTCTCTTCTTCAGTTAAATATATCGTCACGTTTGTGTTTCGTATGCCATCGTATCCTTTCATGAGGCAGCATCAAAAAAAGGCTTGAATATAACCTGTTTTTCAGGAGATGTATCACAGTTTTTCAGCTCGCGTTTCGTACTCGCTGATAGATATAAAATCAGGCCAAATATGATGACAAATAAACATTAAAAATATCTCGTTTTCATATGGATATTTTAGCAAAATATCTGCTTGTGCTTCGCGCTTTATTTTTATGAGATAATTATCATCTTGAGCATAGCATTCAAAAAAAGCTTTAAAATGTTTGTTTTTTTTAAGTTTATCATATTCAAAATTTAAGGCTTAAGAAAATGACGCCAAAATAAGAAGTGTATGAAATATTTAAAATTTAATTCTGTGACTTAACTTGCGAGGTGCTGTATGTAATGTAATTCCATGAAGTGTGTTTTTTCAGAAGAATATTCTCATTTAATCGGGTGCGGTCGATATATCATCAAACATATTATTTCATCACATGCCTCTATCGAATTGACCCATTCTTTTTATCAGAACCATGAAAAAACAAAAAAAATATCGAATTTGCTACACACACATGGGAGATCGAGCTACTCGCATGCGACTTCACATATTTGAATATGTCAAACTTCTATAAAAATTTTGTCAATTTTTTAAATTTTCAACCCATATTTTTTTCTTTTAATGTTTCTGGCATTTTTTAAAAACCAATAAAATTCCGGGTGATACAATTGAAGTATGCTTTTAAAAATGATGAACAGTCGATCGACCGGAATACACACGTCAAACAACATAAATATAAATGGGTGGAGAGAGAGAAGGGGTGTGTGCATGACAGTGAAGAAAATGCAAGGAATGAAGAAGATAATACTGAGATATATAGAAGCCTAAGACGAGAGAAGGAGAGAGTGGTGTGTGTGTGTGTGTTGCTGCACAAGACGAACTGAGATCTCACGCAGCTCGTCTGCGGCTGCAGTCCAAAGTCCAAATTTTCTAATTAGTCTGCCAGTCCAAACCCTATGCACATTGTATTATGGAATGAGACTGCACTGTACTATGATACTCGTTTGTTCTGTGGATTTCTACCTTCATATTTTTACTGATCCTGACATCGTCAGAAGACTCATGACATTTGTATAATAATCCCAGGTTTGGGTAGTAATGAGTTTCGCTGTCAAATATAGCCTGTGTTTGCAGACTAGCGCAACGCAGCTCAGATCTTCCAGATTCGCTCACTGCGGTCGACTAGACTCATCGCGAGCATTTCGTTGGCTTATTTTGATAATGGGCAGACAGTGGGTTGTAAAAAAAATACGCCTCCGGAACGCTCTCGCGAGACGTATATCTGATTTTCGGAGACGGATTAAAAAAAAAAAAAATCACCTACAATGTCCGGCGCTCAAAACTTTATGTTGCGGGTTCTTGTGTATCAAGGTAGCATGATAAGTCAACAGCCAATTAAAGATACAGTTCACATTTCTGATTTGAGGTTAGGAGAACTTAATTAAAGCTATGAGTCTGCTCCATGTTGCTGTCTGCTTACTGGTAATACACCAACACAACATTCATGACATATTTTTGCCATTACATACATACATGCAATAAGTATAGGAAATAGACTGTGCACAGATTTAACATCAGTGTGTGCATCAACACACAAAATGTGACGCCCAATCTCATTGTGAAAGGTTGCTGCATTCTTTTGAATGAATAGGTGGATGGGTGAATGATAGGATGGATGGATGGGTGGGTGGATGAAAATAAGAATTCATGACACTGTCATAGACAAGCCCAAAAACAAAATGCTAATGATCTCATATCATTACATCTCCCTTCTCTTCAGAAATTTGAAAATTGTGGAAAGTTGTAAATATATGCAATATAATTTTCAAACTGATTTGAAGTGTTTTACTCCTGTATTTAGTTTTTGTAATTATATTATCTGTGATAAAAACTCAAAGTTTCTTGTTTTTGTTCATGCGATGCTATTTGAACTTCACGCTTCAACGTATAACATAATAATTTATTTGAGCTGTCGTTGAATAATTTCTAATTTTTAATACTTGTAACTTTTCAACAATAATCATCTCCTCAAATATTGTTGTATTTTCTTCGCTGATACCTTTGTTCATTCTATACTCAACTTTTCCCCTTTTCATGTCAAATGAAAACTCTTTTTGCCTATTTTGGGCATAAATTCCATCTAAACTTAAAGCAACAAAGCAATAAAAATTAACAGTACAATATGCAACATATTGTATCAATGGACATAACATAGCATAACAGAGATTGAGCTCCATATAGAAAAATTATCTCGCAATGGTTATCCTAGACTTTAACAGGAAGGGAGATGAGGTCGTCAGAATTCACTTCACAGTCTTATCCACGTGGGGTCCTAAACGTTGGATTCATCCATTTCACCCGAACAAACCAGAAAAAAAAGAAAAAAAATCTTGGCACGATTAATGAGAAGGGGAGAGGTTCCAGATTCACCTTCACCAGGTCTTTAACCACGCTGGGTCCTAAACATTGATCATCCATTCACGAAAAACAGAAGAAAAAATAAAAATCTTGGCACGATTATGAGAAGGGAGAGGTTCCAGGAACTTCACCTTCAACGCGGTCTTACACCTGGGGTCCTAAACATTGATCATCCATTCACGAAAACAGAAGAAAAAGATAAAAATCTTGCACGATTAATGAGAAGGAGAGTTCAAGAACTTCACCTTCACCTGGTCTTTACACCAGGGTTCCTACCAAAAAATTATCCTGATCCAAGCAAAACAGTAGCATATCACGCGGTCGCGGTCGCAATAGAATTGACGATACTTGCGAGATGAACAATAATTTTACGCTTACTTTTCGTGATTGGTCTCCCATTGGAATTCATGGGAATATTCTCGCACTCTCCATATTTGACATAAGATGAATTAACTTTTTCAATCTCTATTGTCGTGCATTTAGCATAAGGAGAAATACATACAATGTGTAATATAACAATCAGTAAACAGTTCAAAAGGAAGTGCAATGCTGGAAAAATGGATACATCAGATTTATTCATGCTAGTCATTATAATATCTGTTTTTCCAGTTTTCAATATCGATACTCAAACTTTTCAAGTTTTCCAGTTTTAGCTTCTTTTTTTTATTTCTTTGTAAAAAAAAAAAAAAAAAAAAAAATAACACAATTACAAAAGTTTTTGCAAAAGGTGCCTATTTCATACTTCAAAAACATTTGCAAAACAATATTTGCAATTGTTCCAAAAGTATTACTTTTTCATTTGAATATGACACATTTTGGATATGGGACTTGTAAAGTAAAAAGGAAATGTTTCTTTTTACATGCTTTCCAAGGTAATCAAACCATGATAATAATTCATGCTTAAGGACGTTGCACAGTTATGTTTCTGCGCATCTTGACCGCGCATCCTGGCGCAGCATTATTTACTACGGTCACACATGGAAAATATACAGCGCTCATGGGCGATTCAGCGTTCTAAAGAAATGAACTTTATAAAATATGTTATTTTATGCCTTCTTTTTTGGGTTCATTATTTACTACTTGCAGAGATATGTAAGCATTTATGTTGGTGCATGTTCGTGTTATTCTAGAGATTCGCGATTGGATATGAATGAATTGTAAAGTATTATAGAGGCAGGATTTTGAATAGTCGAAAATTACATATAGTTTTCACATTCCATGGTATTTGTTGGCAGCGTTCGGTGATTTTCAAGTCGACTCGCACTATTACAGCGCGAGATATTTGAAAACAAGCACGTGGACCCCCCATTTTTTAATTGTTCCTACTTTTTTAGTTTATATTCTTCTACAACTTGACAATTTTGATGAAATTGACTGGGATTGAATGTTCGAGGAAGATTTTGAATCAAGTGTAATATATACACAACAAAAAAAGTAAGTCCAGCCCAAATCAATGGTATAATTTTTTAACCAGAGGAATTTTACGAATTTGATACCATGTGCTTGTAGGTAATTTATACTAGCTTCCATTTTAGTGAATATTACTGAAATCGTTAATCATGCTTCAATAAGCACAGTCAAAAGGCATAAAATGTCACTTTTCAAGTCACACAGATTAGTTTCATAACTTTATTCATAAATATCGGAACAAATTCAAACTTTTCAACAAAAGATATGTTCAGAAGGCTTGTTCAACTTAATTTCTAACACATCCAAACTGACTTTGCATTAAATTTCACGGTTGGATTGAGCATGAGGTAAAATTTTGCAAAAACTGCATTTTCCCACATTTTACTCTTTAAAAATTATTGATTATGACGGAATGTGCAATCCTGGAAGAGTATTTCAAACAATATCAATCAATTCACGGTTGAATGAACACTTAATAAAAACAAAAAGAATATATTCAAATTCATTATGTAAGTATGTTCCCTTTTGTGTCATGAAAATATTTTATCAACAATCTTTTTTTTATATGTATGAAATAATTTTTTCAAATCATGCTATGGCATTTTATAAAAATTCACGCTTCAATGAACACGTGATACGTGAAAAGCATTTTTTTCGTTTTTGGGACTAAAATTCATTTGGCTTCTTTTGGATAATTGTCACAGACTTTCTTGGATACTTCATTTGATTGGAGTTTCACGAAAATTCCAGTGTGTTATGCTTCAGTGAGCAGAAGCTATTAAAAAAATATGCAAATAAGACGAAATTTCAGAGCTTTGGCCCCACTCCGGTGCGTCATCAAGATTTCTCAATTTAGCGTTTGTTCCTGTTAGTTAGTACCACGTGAAGTTATGTGCCAAGTTTCGTGAAAAAACTCTCAGTAGAATTAACAAAAATATTAATGAAATTGAGTCGAATTTCATTTTGTTTGAAATTTTGATTTTCTCTCCATTGACATTGTGTACAATTCGAGCAAAAGCATCCCCAAATCAACATGCAGGAACTTTTTAACAAAAAGGTGTTGAGTATTCATTAGCAGTTATGTTTAATAACTCTCGACTAACTTATGTGGCGAATATGAGATAAAACGTTGCGTTATGCATGAATAAACCACATTTACAGGCAATTTGTGATGACAAAAGTCACAAAACTGACCTTTAACGTGTGCTCACTCGTCCATGACACGACGAATAGTGCTCATGTTCTCACAAAATGTGTCTATGACGTTGATGATAATATCTGATGGCAATTCTTTAAATAAAATTGTTGGATTTTACCATTTTTAGAGGCCTGAACGTAATTCTAATAATTGTGCTCACTCATCCATGAAAAAAGGTGAAATGTATCGGGATTGGTGTTGGATGGTCAAATTTTGGATGATAAAACCATCAAAACAATTCAATACAAGGTAAAAAAGAAAATTTTACAAAATTGTTATTTTTACAGACCCAAAAATGACCATTGTGACTTTTGAAAATGTCCATTTTTGCTTTAAACGTTGATCACTCAGGCATGTCTGAAAGGATTGATGTCATTTTTTCACAGAAGGTACTCAATAAGTGTAAAAACCTCCCTCCAAATTGCTATGCTCAAAACAAGCCCGTTCAAAAGTTACATCATTTTGATTAGGGGGGGGGGGGGACTTACTTTTTTTGTTGTGTATAGTTTGGATTCTCAGACTTGTTTGACGTTTTCGGCGCGTTTTTGTGGTTTAAGCTAATTCGCAAGTATTCGGGCTCCGATAACTTAAAAACGAGCACATGGACCCCCCTTTTTTTAATGTTTCTACCCATTGAGTAAGTATTCCTCTACAACTTTGCAAATTTTTCTGAAAATGACATGGATTTTGAATGTTTGAGCGCATAATTTTGAATCAAGTGTAATTTAGAGTGGATTTTCACGCTTTTTGGACGTTTTCGGCGCGTTTTTGTGACTTTTCAAGCCGATTTGCGAGTATTCGGGCGCCGATAGTTCGAAAACGAGCACATGGACCCCCCTTTTTTTTTTTTTTTTTAAGTTTCTACATATTTATGATGAATATCTCTACAACTTTGCAAAATTTGTTGAGACTGTCATGGTTTTTACAAAAAGTGCACCTTGAACTATCCTTTTTTATTTTCTTGTAGATTCCAAGCCTCAAAGATATGGTTTTTGCCATTTTACGCACCATTTTTGCCACATGAGGGCGCTGCTGGCTCAAAAATAAGTACAAATGTGCCAGTTTAAACAATGTCCCCATCTTTTTATATAAAATTCGTAACAAATCGGGAAGGTTTGATAAAGTTTGATACGGTTTTGACAAAGTAATGACGATTTTAACTCGTTTGTTCCAATCGCGAGGTCTTACAGAGGCCAATTTCTTGAATTATGCGTATTTTACATGCCATCCAAATATGGCAACTTCAAAGTCCCGTAGCAAAAAATTAGGCACATGAACCTATATTATTTTTTGCATTTTTGGCATACATAGATACCAAAGTAAATCTGTGCAAAATTTTGTGAACTTGTCATGGTTTTGGTTTCAACTGTGCAACGTCCTTAAAGTGACATTACTGTATCTCAGTTATAATGTTTCAACAAAGTCAATGCCTTCTATTGAGTCAATATTGCTTTAAACTGAGTCAAATATTGTTTATAATAGTTCAGATGTGTTCATGTAAGTTTATACTTGCTCCTTCTTTACATCTGAAAATCATCATATTTCCTCGGGCGTTGAGCGTTACGCGTTGGACGCGCTCGTGGTTCTTGTTGAGGCGCTTGTTGTGGCGCTTGATGTGGTGATCGAGACGGGCTGTCTTCCTGCCTCGATACGGTAGTCGTAGGGTTGCTTCTAGCCTTGGTTGGCGAAAGGGATGGGGATCTCTCAGAAGTAGTCGTCCTCTCAGCGGTGTCTGCGATGATTGATGAGTCGTCGTCATCAGGGCTGCCATCAGCATCTCGGCGATTGTCTGCGTTGTCGTTGTATGCCGCCCTGATGTGTTGCCTATTACGTCTCAGCAGGCCTCCGGATGGTGTCTGGAGTACGTAAGAGCGTTGTGCCTCAGAACCGGAGTAGACTGTAGCAGGATTCCACCTTTTCGTAGCCGTGTTGTGATACCTGACATCTTGTCCTTGAAGAAGCTCTGGTAACTCAGTTTTTCTGGCATGTTTGTCAAAGTAGTGTTTTTGACTGAGTTGTCTTTCTCTGAGTTGATGGTAGGTGTCATCTTGGTAGGGAGAGTTGTTGTCGATAGTGGCGGGGAGAGTACTTCTCAGTTTACGATTCATGAGAAGTTCAGCAGGACTTGGCAACTTGTCTGATGTGGGGGTTGAGCGCCAATGCAGTAGAGCCATCTGGATATCTGAAGTCTTCTTTATGATATTCTTTACTGTCTTAATGTGCCTTTCCACAAATCCGTTGCCTTGTGGCCTCCTACGGGATGAAGTTACATGGTCAAAACCCCACTCTTCTGCGAAGATACGGAGCTGGTGACTGGAATACTGAGGCCCGTTGTCGCTCACTAGTTTAGCGGGTATTCCATGTTCGGCAAACACTTGCTCGAGGCTGGATCTGGCAACTGATGTACAAATGGAAACTTACTGTAGTAATCTACGACAATAATCCATTGCTTCCCCTTCAATTCAAATAGATCAGAAGCTACTACATTCCAGGGCTTAGTGGGAATGTCATGAGGCATTAGTGGTTCTGGCGTTTGAGCTGGTTGGTGTTCTTGGCATCTCATGCAGGACTGCACTTCTCTGTCAATGTCCTTGTTAATGTTGATCCAAAACACACTGCTCCTGGCCAGCAACTTTGTTTTTTGTTGACCTAGATGGCTGGTATGAAGAGTCTTCAAGACGTCTTGTTGCATCTGCTTGGGGATGATAACTCTGCTTCCTTTGAGAATTATGCCATCACTGACTGTAAAAGTTCATCTCGGTAGCTCCAGAATTGTCTCAGAATAGGTAAAAATTCCTGCACTGTCTCAGGCCATCCAATCACGATAACTTCCATCAGTGCGCTTAAGACTTTGTCTTGTCTTGTACTGTGTTGAAGTTCATCGACCTTCCAGGGAGAGAAGTGGACCAAATCTACCCTGACGTCGAGATCAACCGTTTCATTGTTCTGGGAGTTTGGCATTCGAGATAGGCTATCTGCTAGGACGTTCTCTCTTCCAGGTCTGTGTGTTATATGGAACTTGTATCCCTGTAGTCTGATTAGCATCCTCTGTAGCCTAACCGGAGCTGCCGTGAGAGGTTTTTCCATTATCATCAGGAGGGGTTTGTGGTATGTGATGATATGGAATACTCTTCCAAAGAGGTAGCTTTTGAAGCGTTCCACTCCGAAAACAATTGCTAGCAGCTCCCGTTCAATGCATGAGTAGCGTTGTTCAGTGGGGGATAGAGCTTTACTTCCATAGGCTACTGGGCGTAGTCTTCCTTCTGTATCATGCTGTAGAAGAGCCACCCCTAGTCCTTGGAGACTTACATCACACTGCAGGTACACCGGGGATGCCATGTCGTAATATTGGAGTAGTGACTTCTCAGAAACTTCATGCTTGAGCTTCTCCATAGCTGCTTCGTGATGTGGTTCCCAGATGAAATCAGCCTCTTTCTTCAGGAGATCTCTGAGGACTGCAGTCTTGGTGCTGAAATCCTGGATGTAGCTACCCAAGTACGTCAGGAAACCCAAAAAGTGTTGCAGTTCAGCCTTGTTCTTCGGTGTGGTCATGCCCGCAAGGTCTGCAACTTTCCGAGGATCAGGCTGGATGCCGTCTTGTGAGTAACGGTTTCCGAAGAAGCCTATGCTTGTCTGTCTGATACTACACTTCGTTGAGTTCAGCGTAAGACCTCTCTTTGCTGCAACGTGCATAAAGCTGAGTAGGTTGCGGTCGTGCTCCTCCATAGTTTTTCCAAATACGACAATGTCATCAGCTATGCAGATTACACCTTCACATCCCTCCACAACTCGGTCCATCTCTAGCTGGAAAATATCCTGACTGACCGAAAGTCCAAAAGGTAGTCTGCAGTACGCGTATCTCCCAAATGGAGTTTGGAATGTGGTTAGTCTCTGGCTGTCCTCATCAAGCTTAACTGCCCAGTAACCACATTTAGCATCTAATTTGGAAAAGTACGCCATGTCGTGGAGCTTGTGGTTTAGTTCTTCCAACGTCTGCTGTCTGTAATAAGGTCTGATGAGGGCCTTATTCAACCTGCGAGGATCTAAACAAATGCGAATGCTTCCATCCTTCTTGGTTACGTATGTGATTGAGTTTACCCACTCCGTTGGTTGAGTTATTGGGTTGATGACTCCTTGGTCTTGCATCTTATCCAGCTCTGCTTTGATTCTGTCCTTCAAAGCGATCGGCATCTTCCGTGGAGCGTCTACATGGCTTGGAACATTGGGATCTACCACCAAGTGATGTGTGGTTCGAAATTCCCCAATACGGTCGAACTGCCGTGGGAATAGCTGTGCTAACTTCTGGATGTTGCTGATACTTTTCGTTGGCGACTGCAAGGATTGTGCCAGCATTCGGTAGATTACGTGGAAAGCCATCTTCATTTAGTTGCTCTGGAAACATATTTCTGAAAGTTCGTATAGGCATTGTGTTTGCTTCAACCCCTGTGTCTACTTTCACTTTCAGTTGGTGATTCCCTGGTCGGTTGCTCAACTTGATGTCTAAGTGTGCTATAGCTTCATTCATTCATTAATATTCAAACTCCTGCGACGGAACATCCTCTTGGTGGACGTCGTACACCTGCCTAGGTTGGTATCGTCTACTTGAAGAAAACTTGGGCGCTTACTCCTTCCTCCCCTTTGAGGATTGGTGAGGTTTCTGCAGTTTGGATCCCTGCAGTTTGCTCGGTAGACATACCTTGGCGTAATGTCCCTTCTTTTGACATGCATGGCAAGTGACATCTGCTGCAGGGTAATACTTCTTACCGAATTTGTGGTGTCCTCCGCAGTTCCTACACCTGGTCTTGGTCTGGACTGGCTGCTTGACAGCGTCAACCGTGTGCATGCGGCTGTCCTGACATATGGACTGCAGGGTTTGTACGTGTGTAAAGGACGCTTCGTAAGTCCTTCCAAGTTGCATAGCATTGTTCAACGAAAAACCCTTCTTCTCAACAAGCAATTCCTTTTGGAAATCCGCAATTGGTGTGCTGGCGATGATTTGTTCCAGAATCCTCTCGTCCAATTCTGCAGGGCTGAAATCACACTTTCTCACGATTTGCCTACACCTGTTTACAAAGTCATCCAGCTTCTCCTCACGGCGTTGCATTAGCCTTGACAGTTTGAGACGACACACCCGAAAGTTGTCTTGAGGCTCGAGTTGCTCCTCAAAACGATCCAAAATGGTCTTGGCGACGTTACGTTCACTGTCTGTTAAAGTCCAGCAGTTGTATCTGCGTAGTCCTTCTTCTCCAACAGCAAGTAGAATTATTGGTACCTCATCAGCCTCAGGCGTGTGTTTCACCTTGAAGTAGAGGTCAATCCTCTGACGAAACATCCGAAAACAGTCTGCCAAGTTTGGTGCACCCCAATCCATTTTAGGGATAGAGTCAGCCATGTTTCCTTGTGAATGATGTGTAGTGTCAATAGGGCAGACAATGTTCTGTAGATTGCAGAGTGTAGAGCTGCTCTGTGTAAAGCCTTTGTGTAGCTAGCATGCTGTGTGAAGCACTCCTGAACATGTGCTGTAGAAACTTGAAGTTGCAAAAAAAAAATCATCCTGGCTGCCACCATGTCAGAAACTGTTATGTTGCTGGGTTCTTGTGTATCAAGGTAGCATGATAAGTCAACAGCCAATGTAAAGATACAAGTTCACATTTCTGATTTGAGGTTCAAGGAGAACTTTATTAAGCTATGAGTCTGCCTCCATGTTGCTGTCTGCTTACTGTGTAATACACCAACACAACATTCATGTACACATTATTTGCCATTACATACATACATGCAATAAGTATAGGAAAAGACTGTGCACAGATTAACATACAGTGTGTGCATCAACACACAAATGTGACCCCAATCTCATTGTGAGAGGTGTGCTGCAATTCTTTGAATGAATAGGTGGATGGGTGAATGAATGGATGGATGGATGGGTGGGTGGATGAAATGAAAGAATTCATGACACCTGTCATAGACAACCCAAAAACAAAATGCTAATGATCTCATATCATTACAGTCTTCGCGAAGTGAGATACCACCCTTAGCACGTTTAAATCTAAATTACATTGTTATTGTGAATGGTTATCGATTGAAAAAGAAAATCAACAAAATCTTAGTTAAACAGAACCCTGCATTAAAACGAGGGGACAATTCCCAGCCTTTTATATGCCCTCATTATGAATTCACGGCATGACCTTCCACTTACACCCTATTGTTGTAGCCTATACAGACTTACCATGACAACCAGGGTCAAGGTTATTGTTCCTGTTACGTAATCCAACTTAAGACACCATGGATCTATAATACGGTCTAGTGTGAAGTGAACTCGTTCCACAGCAGTATAATCACGACATTATTAGGCCTATGTCAAACTCTCATTGCTTGTTTTGAATATTGGCTTTGCATTGGTTGCAAATGCAATCAGTAAATGGATGCATGAAAAACTGAACAATAAGATCAATTATTTCATAGTTTCTTCCAATAAAGCGATATAGGAAAGATGTGAACAAAGAGCATAATACTTTTAAACAGTATATCGGTCTATCCGAGTTTTGGGACTATCCATGCTATTTTTCTTCTTTGACTTTATCCCCCACCCCTTATTTCTCTTTAATAAGATCGAGTTCAACCAAAACTATAGAAATGTTTATGCCAAAAGCATGCTTGCTCCACTTTATTTTGTTTGTTTCACCTATGTTATTCATATTATCTATAAAATAGGCATATATCTCACTTTATCTCTTTCCATTGAGACCTAAACTATATTTCAAGTATAATAGCGCCCTATAATTTTTTCTTGTTTAATTATTGTGATCGAGGAATGGGTGAATTGGATTAATTGGATTCAACATTGACCTACTAGGGCCTAATTCATGATCCATTTTTTCCCGAACATACCGTGCTCGAATAACATTATAGAGATTTACTGCTGGTCCGATAGGGTTTCATTAGTATGCATGTCGTCTGTCCAACTTGTCCCAAAGACACAAAATTCTGTTTGTTGGAAAGTTGCAAGTTTGCTTTTAATTTGGGGTGTGATATCATTAATTAAAATCATTTAAGGTGAAATTTTGATTGAAACAAAAATATTAGGAACGAGCTAACACAACAGAAAAACCTACACCTGAATATCTTCAATAGTACAGCTGTAAAGAGGGCCCATCAAATTGAAAATGTATCATGGCCCCAATGCATATAGGCAGTGTATAAGCGCAGATGAGGACATAACTTATGTATTCCTATATATGACTGCAAATTTTCAACATTTTGGCAGAACCAATTATTGATTAAATCGACAGTCATGACAATAGGGGGCCATAAATACCCTTGGGGGTAATTATGGCCCCACAGAGTTGTTGACATGCTGGTATATGCAAATTTGAAATCACAGGTTTACACTTTCCTTTGTATAATACTATTGGTATATAGACCAGGCGCGGATCCAGGGGGCCCACGTGCCCGGCCCCCCAAAAAAGGAAGAAGAAAAAAAAAAAGAAGAAGAGAGAAAACAAAAAAAAAGCGCAGTAAAAATAGACGATAGGGCCGATTGTCCCCCAGCCTTACCCCTATGGCCAGCGTGACGTAAAAAAAATTGAGTGTACCATATTATTGGAATTTTCATTTATGGTAGTAATATTAAATGTGAAAAGGGGGGCCATTTACCCCCAGTCTCCCCTATAGATAGACTCAAGGGAGAGAGAGAGAGAAAGGGAGAGATTTCTACTAATCATCATGTTCAGTCGGCCTGTAGACGTAAACTTATCTGGGAAGTACTTCATACTAATTTCTTCGTCAGTAGGCCTAGGTTGCATTTTTTTTGGCCTAATAATAATAACAATACCTATTATTTAAAATGCGCTTTTCCCATATAGTGGCTCAAATTTAAGCGCTTTACAGTATACTATTACCCCGATCACTGATTTTAACTCCATACTTGTAGTCAGCCATTTTATAGGCTAAATGGAATTATCCCCCGGGTACCGGGAATCGAACTCACGACTTTTGCAGGCCAGTCGAGTGATATGCGACCACTAGACTACGGCACTATAAATTAGGTGTTGTTGATAATTTTAATTTATTTTTTTTTCTTAACTTTTCTTCTCATGGCGGAGGCCTGTGATACACACTGCACACACACAGCCGGAGAATTATAGTAAGAGGACATAGGTTTCTCCACTCCAGCCCCCCCCCCCCGCACCCTCCACATAAAATATTTTTAAAAAAAGAAAAGAAAAAGAAAGAGAGAGAGAGATACGGAGAGAGAGAGAGAGAAGAAGAAGAAGAAAAACAATTAACCAACCAATTAACATGCCCTTTTACACCTCACACACATACACATATCGTCACCCGTTTCACGAACCGTCCTCTCTGTCCAAATTCGGCATTTTTTTTTTCAATTTTCATTTTTATGCATTTTTTTCATGTACTTA
>CALNVZ010002985.1:0-11583 GCA_940671915.1 Paracentrotus lividus
GATTTTGATGAAATTTTCTGTGTTGTGCTTGATGAATTTTACTTAATTTTACAAAACTTTTTCATTTCAGCCTGGACTCCTCCTTTAAACCAGGAAGCTTTCTAGAACCCCAATTTCGAGTTCCAATCCACCCCTCCACTATCCTGATATCAGCAATCCTTTCCAGAGATGGTAATCCTTAAGTAAACAAATACACACTCCCCAGATAAAATCCACCTTCCCCCAAGGAGAAGTGGCTTGGCAGCCCTGGCAGCGAGAGAGGAAGAGAGAGATAAATGTAGAGAGAGAGGTAAAGAAAAAGAAGAAAGAGGAAAGAACTTACATGTACAATAGGAAAACAGAAGAAAGAACAAAAACAATGAAATACATGAGATAAAACAAAGAGATACATAAGGAAGGAAAAAGAAAGAAAAGCATCAGGAAAGTGATGGGGAAAAAAGATGGGGAAAAAAGAGGATGAAAGAGAACGAAGAACAAAAATCGCCTATCATGATTATTTCTGTCACATTTTGCAAGACAGTTTGGGTTTTTTGTTTTTTATATATTTCTTAATTCGCTAATTGTGGGTCATTACGCTTCGTTCAAAATTTCAATTTGATCTTCATCTAAATTTGAAATCACTTTTTGATATGATAATGTCTTTAAAACAAATGGAATAAAAATTCACTATTCATAGATTTCTTCCAGCCAGGGAGTAATCAGAGTTTGTTTAAACTATTACCGGTACGTAAGATAAACAGCTGCAATCCTACACCATGCTCTGCTGTGTCTAGCTTCTTCCCTATTCTGATGATGCAAGACTGCTTGGGTGAATTTAAAAAAAAAAAATTATTTCGCTAATTGTGGGTCAATTCGCATCGTTTAAAATTTCATTTTGATCTTCATCTAAATTTGTAATCACTTTTGGATATGATAATGTCTTAAAACAAATGGAATACAAATTCATTATTCCTAGATTTCCTTCAGCCAGGAAGCACTTAAAAGTTTGTTTATACTGTTACGTAAGATGAACAGCGCTACAATCCAACTCCACACTGTGGTCATCAACCTTTGGCAGTGGTTGTGGTTTGTTACCAGCTCCTATCAGCTCTCAATCCACCCCTCCCCAGTTTAAACGAGAGAAATGCAAAACTCTCCCAAAATCTGAAAGTGGGGTGATTAAAACCCCGGTAGATCTCCCATTGACATAACATGCAAGGCAATACGGTTCCTGTGTTGTAGCTGCCGGGGTTTATTTTAAACGGAGGAATCACGTAATGTTGGATCACATTGTTTTTTTCTTACTTTGTTCCTGCCACCATATTCCACATATGGACAGCAGGTTCTGTTGGTGTATTTCTCCAGGGCCTTGATGTGACGCCTGTAGCATACTCATGACTTGGCAACATACAACAGGTGGTAAAGAAGGTTGCTTCGTAGAGTTAAGTTTTGGTTTGACTGCATCCCCTGTTATTTCCATACATATTCATGAAGGTATCCAAAGTGGCTTTGTGGGTGCAAGCACTCTTATGGTATCTTTTCCCATGGATGGGTCGTCCGATAGTATGATTCCTTGGTATTTTAACTTCTTTACTTTTAGCTGATTGTCATGTATAATTGGAGCTGATGGTTTGAAGAGTACTATACTCACGGAAATACTCACTTGCACCTTTGGTAAGTATTCTAAGTCATGAAATTCCAGTCTCCTTTTTTTTTTCATTTGGAGGGGGGCTACTCGAGAAGAAAGTTTATCCAGCCCCAGGCTCAAGTTGTTCTTCTCCTCCAAATCTTTTCTCACTTAGGGTAGCGGTGTTGACACCATATCGCGACTAGGGCTGTATATTGCTGGGGCCTGTTGCTCGGTTGGCTATCAAGGAGGGTGCCATTTTCTTACATTGCTGTCAGCAAGTTTCTTTTTGATACCTTCATTGTTTTCTTCGGGCTTCATTTTATCGGTCCCTCTGGTACTCGACCGGCTTGCACTGCACCCATAAATGGGGCAAATAGGTCGTCACATAGAGTGAAGCCGGTGCAAACCGTGATTACACCGAACTACGGCACATATCCCATTGACTGCCAATGTGCAGGATAAACACTTTGACTTCAATGTGACTACATTGTTGCTCTGCCAAGTTTCCATTGCTACATGACTTGGTACATGTAATGGTAAACTCCTTTCTTTATATTTGCCGCTATTAACTCTTTATGCGCCACTTGAAAAACCGGCCTGTGCCACATTATTTCAGGGACACACATTTAAGGCCAATATTTATAGAGTTTGCTGAATCAACTTGCTATAACTTTTTACTGCTTGAACCTTACAAAAAATATTGTGTAGCAAAGTTGTGGAGCGTAAAATTTCCGTTTTGATGATGCCACACACGTGGCATTTTACCCAGCTAGCACAAAAACATCTTTAAAACATCATGATGATGTTTGGCTAAACGTTATGAAAATATTTCATGCAAATGTTAAAATCATCAGGGTTAAACATACTACACACAGACCCGTGCTCGTGAGTGACCGGACATACAATAACTAGGCGACGGGAGGCTTTGAATACTTCCCACCACCGGGTAATATCCCATTTACAGCGAAATTTCCAGCGATGAATGAGCGATAGTGAATGTGAATGAATCTAATGTTTAAAATGTCTTTTTAAGGTTTCTATGGTGTTTTCACGATAACAAGCAACTAAAAAAAGAAGTAATATAAGAAGCTTTTTGACTTACCAAAATGAATTTTCCGTTGGTCTTGTTTCCTTCTAAAATTTTTGGTGCATTGCTGCCATCTTTCAAGACGTAATTCGATTCATGACCTCTCGTCCATAATTCTGTCGAATAATTTATTGAACAGCGCAACTGCACGAGAACGTGAAATTGGAGCAGACATGACTCCATGCCCGATACCTGACCTTGCAACTGAAATTAGAAATTACGTGGTGGATGTCTCTTTTTCCAGTATTTGTTCTTCTTAATTAGTCAATACTTTCAACGTGAAATATTTGCAGATGTCACGCAATTCGAGAAGGAACCTCACAGTCTGAATTCAATGTGAGTATGAATTATCTTGACCCCGAATTTGTGATCAATTTTTTTTTCTCTAGAAAAAAAAAAAATTCGCTATGAACTTCTCTACTGACTGCGTCAGTTTCCGTTCGCTTGGACGGGGGCTGGTCGGTTTACCGCACAGTTAGCCCGTACACAAACCCTATGAAGAGAAGTGCCCTGTTCCTGCGCACCTAAATTCGATCTCAAATTTTTCAATAGTAAAAATATTATTTTGAGATCATCAATGTTATTTTCGTTCTACATATTCCTAAGAAACTGTCGTGAAAAAAAAATTTTAAGAAATTGAATTCACAAAGAACGACTTGTTTTAGAAACGCGAAGACGGGGTCTTGTCTTTGTGTAGGGCAAAACTGAATACAGAAATAATAGGCTAGTGCCCATGTCTGGGCGCACTATTCACTCATTTTTGCACCGTAATCAGCACAGTGAGTTTTAGAAAATAATAAGAAAGAAATAGAATTAGACCCTAAATAGATCTATTAAAAAAATAAATAAGAAAGAATAAATAATTTTCTTTTTTGGACAATGATTGAATTTTCAGGTACCAAATGAAATTTGCTGACTTATAACGATCGTTACTAAAATACACTGAGGTGTGGAAGGTAGTTAACATTTGTTTATTTCACAGCCATGTTTATATAAACACCTCTCTGCACGATCGTGCCAATCGTTGATTGCAGGCATCTCTATCCCTGGGACTCTATCTCGTACATGTATTTCCATTTAATTGTTTCCCTCAATGGCCAACCATATAAAACTGGAGTGGCAGAAAAATAGGGAAAACTGCTAAAAATCAGTGAGTTTTCCCTCTGATTTCATACCTTTTTATTTAACAATGTTTTGATAAATTAAATAGGATTTTTAAGCAAATGTTAAGTGCGCATTAAATAACAAATATAGTAGGCCTAGATTCTAAATTAAAATCAGATTGAAAGGGTAATTAAAGAAAAAGTTGTTCTATTCTCATCACACTGATACTGAGACTAGAGAAAAATGTCTAGACTTAGATCAATCTTTTCTTCTTTAAACTTAAGCATAAGTATGATAATATAATATATGTCAAAGAATTTGACTATGAGTGTGAATTGCCCTGCTAATCGATTTTTGAATGGACCATGCCATAACGGGCTGTCCCGCAGGAGGTGATCGTTGTGGCGACAACCTTTATTATGCAGGTTGAACCTGCCAGAATCGTAGTAACCTAAAGATCATATACGTATCTACGAACTTTGACTACGATAGGCTACGACAACGACTTGCTTCCAACGCAAACAATAAACTAAACAATAGCTGGTATCCTAATAGTAAGCAATAGCTTTCGACCTTCGCGCATCTCGCGGCTGCGACTTCTCTTGTTTCGCACTTAAATAACCAAAATATGAAAACTTGTGCACTGTGGTGATCCTCGACTTAACACAGGCGATAGAGTGTTTTCCTACCTAATGTCGGCCCGTCGCCTTTAGGTAGTGATAGTCCTCTTCCAGTCGCGCATCATATTTGGGTCGTTGAGTGATTTTTCAAAATTTCAAAAATTAGCAGCGACTGTAGCGGTACCTGAATGGGAGGCCGATCCTTATTTTGGTAATGGTTGGTGGCGACAAGGGCCGAGCGGTTAAATTTCACTGGCCTTATCGTTCAGCGGATGCGTGCAACGTACGCTGGAGCGCGACAACCTACACTGTGCCGCCGTTCCGCTGTGCTAAACAAGATCTATGCTGGAGACAATCTATAGCACTTTGAAAAGGGAAACAGGCCTACGGTCCATCGACGTCAACCAATTGACGCCGGCTATTGTGTTTAGAGCCTTGTTGAGAAACCACGGGAACAAATTTTGCATACGTATTTGTTGCGACAAACGGATAATTCACGATCTTATAGGCGATTGGACCTGCGCATGGTGGCGATGGGTACTACAAAGGTAGTTCGTAGGTTGTCGCCGCAATGATCGCACTTCTGTGGGACAGGCCCTTTAGTGTAGGTAGTAATCCCTGGGACCATCGGGCCTGGCCGTGATTGCGATTTCTGATGCATGCCTATGAATTATCAGGCAATGCATCAGAAAAGATATGGAATATGAAGCAGACTAGAAATTAGCAGATTTCTTCAAAATCATGCATTATTTAGAAAGTGCTTAATGGCAGGTCTTGTTATGTAAGTGATTGCATAATAGACTAATGTTTAATTTTTATCTTTTGCTTTTAGTATTATTAATATCTTGAATTATGACCACAAATAGTATTTATATTTCCCCCCAGGATGCGCTTTTTGAGGAGCGGCTACACATGCATTTTGGTATCACATTAAACAGCCATGCCGTATCAGACTCACACACACAAACATCATCAAGTCATGAATCAAATCGCATCTTTCGTATCAGATTTCCTGATGAATCTTCTGCCGAACCAGGAGAGGCTTCATTTACATGTACTTCGCCAGGGCCTGTCTGTACTAAACAACTAACATGTGTTCCTCAAGACCCAGGCAAGCAAATAAATAAAATATTAATTATATCTAAGCTTATAGATATTGGGATTGTATTTCTGAACTGGTAAATGATGAGTGGTTGTATAATCTTGTTAAATGAGGTAAACTGAAAAGTTATAAAGCCACACATGTGGTTATTTCATTTAAAAAGAAACAAACAAAAACAAAAACAATACAGGGTGGTGCATAAGGCTGAGTTTGCATAAAAATATATGAAATCGCTGAGCAATTTACGGGCATGATGATCTACTTTGTCTTTTGGTGCATGAATGACGCTTACATTTGGACAAAGAAAAGTTTGCTGTGACCTAACTAGGCGAGCTTTTTGGGAGGCTTATGTTTTTATGAGGGGAAAAAAGTTCCATAAATCATGTTCGTTCATATCACATACAGCTGTGGGACGCAGAAAAATTGCAACAAGCGCATTTTGATTTCATGAATATATATATATCTTAATTTCAACAATATTCTATCAATTTGCATACATGAGTATGCATAAATTAACATATGTGTTAGAATTTTTAATTTTTTTCCAAAAAACATATCAGCGCTACCCTTTACATTGTGCAGCAACGTTCATTGCAAAATTTCGCAAGCGAGATCTCCTCATTGCAAAGCCGCAGTGCACAATAGGTTATGGCCTGTTTGAAGCTGGCATCCCTTTGTGTGTACACATCCTAAATCTAAAAATCATGCAGCCTGTCAGGATCAAACTGCCCAATAACTTTTGAAGTATTAACTCTAACGCCTACAAAAGTATACATTTATCGAAAAAGGAAATGTCCTGTAGATTTAAAAAAGCCATCCACTAACTATATAGGGGAAGTAGTAACATATTTGATTAAAATATTTAATTTTTTTGGGGCCCTAATTTTTTTACTCAGCCCAATATTTTTCTCCCTTTGAATCCAGGTCGTAATTGCTCACATATTTGAATTGCTTTGAAATTTCCTTTCAGAAAATATATAGTTTAGGGGTGGTTTCTATCATTTAATAAAAAATTCGTAACTGTAAAAGGACCCAAATATTATGTCAACCCTGGGCAAGGAGGGGGGCTGCCCAGTCCTCAAGATCTCAGACATATGGTGGGGCCAAAAGTTATAAAAACTTGCATGTAGGTGAGCTATCTTATGAATGAAGAACCTCACAAGTTTCAGGCCTATCTCAAGTAATCTTTGAATTATCTGCATTTATGTACGTCACTTCACATACAAACAGGCAATCTGTATTGAGTTACTTTATGTACAATAACCAGTCATGGTGAAATTGTCCATTTTAAACCGCGCACAGCGTGGCAATTTTTCGGAACTCGCGCATTAACCAAATGGCTGGAATTTTATAATGTGTGTCAAAGATGGCATGAGACTCCAAGCTATAAATGTCCTAAAGCCTTAACAGCAAAAATAAATATCCATATCTAAGTTATCATGGTTATGCTCAGGAGGGTGCGAAATCCCCATAGACTTTTGTGGTCCTCTTCCCCCACCCCTCAACACCTCGCCTATTCGTATTTCATCCGGTGAGCGCGTGTCGCCATTTCAATGCGAGTACGTTCAAATCACAGGTCTTGATAGAGCTTGCATTAGCTTTTCAAATAACACCATTTCATGGTTATACCCCTCTATTTACCGCGGATAGCATACATTAAACTGAAACAAAATTTTGGAAAAGCATAAAAAAAACCACCTTTTTGGTGGCGATTCCAAAACACATGGCCATAATCTCAATTAATAGCACCTTTAAATTTCATGGAAGTCAAGATATATTAATATTAAAATTATGGCTTTCACCATCTCAACAATCGTGCGCATTCGTTAGTGAAATTAGCCTAGAAAATGCACCTTTTTTTTATCCATTTGTTTTTTATTCTTATCTTTTATAATTGCTTTAGGTGGCTACTATCATCTATAAACAAGTAGAGACAATTGCTGCAAATACTGTTAAAGCTGAGAACCAATTTTAATCTGACTCAATAGGCCTACCCTGGAGTGAACAAACCCAGGCTGACTACTTTCCCGCATCCCTGTAGCGTAGCATTAACACATCATGCCACATGTCAAAGCGTACATTAACTTTGTGGGTTTTCATCATCCAGCTGCCAAACGCAGTCAGTCTAACGTGATACGCTCAGAATTGCTATACATCCGTACTACAAGCTATCCAAGCATATCGCAGTGTGAAATAGGAGAATCTCAAAGGCTGCTTATCAAGCTATACGGATTGTTCCGTAGTGAAATCACAATCATTAAAGATTATTGTGTTGAATGAAAAGTGTATCGTTGGTACCAGCAACCTTCATTAGCATCTGATATGCGCACAAGAGAGTCTTCCGGAATGAACATACAAAAGCATTGCTTCGCCTTGAAAGGTTTGTTTGAATCGCTTGATCGAAAGTGGAATCGCTGTAGAATTGTTGAACAGATTGACATGTAGCATGTATGTCTACTGTACACGATATTAGCACACGTCTGGAGCCCTTGAGATGTCCACAAATGCAACCTGGTTCTTTGCAAAATTTATCTTTTATTTCTGTGAACCATATACCCAGCAGGATTGATCCATTTGAAGGTACCTCAATTGATAAGTATTTCAATATACCCAGTTCTTGAATGAATTAAGTACAGTACCTAGAAAATCTGTAGTAACCAGTTCTTGACAAAGTTTGTCTTGTGTTGGATTTCTAAAAGTCATTAAGTGTGACAATGGAACTCCCATTAATTTCTACACAGTTTCGCCGGTTTATTTGTTCACTGTGCGTTATTGACATTGCAGAACACCCTCACTGTGCCTCAAGCAAATTGCTCCAAGGTGAAGCATTTAATCATTTTAGCCACTATCACCGTCCTTTTAATCATTGCATGTTTCACATCTTAAAGGGAAGAATGGAAGCAGCTCTACAAGTATCTCTAGGCAATATCGTACCTCTCCCAGACATCTTCACAGGAGTTAGCCCATTTTTATTGATGTTTAATCGTGAACCGGTTATCGCGCCTTCTTGGACGTACATGTAGATGTATGTCAGTACAAGCCCATTATCCAATGCAACTATGAAATCCATGCTAGTTATTTGAACGGGAAAGCGAAATGAATCAAAAGAGAAGCAAAAGGTCCTACGCTAAAGCGACTTCACACTGCGAAATGTATATCAAGATAATGGATAAAGTGAATCGTTGCCCGTAATGATTGCGGAATAGGCGATAAGTCACGCTTATTTAAATGATCTACCATTTAGTTGTTTATCAAAGAAAGGTAGCATGATCACTGCTAATGTGAATCTACATTGGGTGCCTACACACAATGCAGGTCGTGGAGCATTTTTGAAAGTGGAGGGACTGAGCACGAAAGGGGAGGGGGCTTGAAAGCTAAAAATCGAAATCTATGGTCTTTTTTGCATTTTTGTACACGTTGCTTGAAAAAAAGTGGGGGGGGGGGGGGGGCGCTACTCACTTTTTTTTCAGCAAACGTGTCAAAAAATGCAAAGGAAAAGAGAGCTGAGGCGCCCCCCACCCCCCCCCCCCGTTTCATCAAGCAGCCCTTGCAATGTAAGCGATCACGCCTTCACAGTCAAGATTGCCTCAAAAAATATACAGAAACTGTAGTCCCACAATGCACTAGAAAACCAACAGCTATCTCGAAAAACGAATACAGAACCTACGTGAACCATAAAAAAAAAAATACCTTTGAAGAAAAAACCGCCGTGGTATTTTAAGTTTTGTTGAATGGCCTGTTATACATACACATTGCAAGTAACTGTAGATTTGTGGATTTAGTTTTGTTCTTTTGTTCATAAAGGAAGAGAGAGAGTTCATACTAATTTTGTTAAGATTTCAGAAACCTTGATGTTCTGTGTTTAAGACACAGGAAAAGAAATGTTTTAAAATTTGTTTAGAATACAATGTTTTTCAGTAAGTACTTATCTTTTCAAAACATCATTAAATAATCTTTCAGTTTACTGGTAACATCTTAATTTTTTCAGATATTAGACAGAGACTCTATTTCATCATGGGTGTACAGTTTGTTGATAACAACACCCTCTATTAGCAATGTGAAATTTGGTATGATGTAATTCTTATAATGTTTAAATGTGAATGAGTAGGCCTACATGTGTTCAGCAGTTAAGAATAAGTTGTGAAAATGCTATATATAAAACATCAGAACCAAACACTGCATTACATATCAAGTTTTTTCAACAACTTTGGACTCATAATTTTATGAAAGCATTGGAATTTTTGGAATGATCCAAAATATAAAGTCTGTTACAATAATGTCAACAATAAATTAAAGGAAGTCACAATACATCCTTATATTTATTGATGTTTATTACTCTTCGAAGTGTCAAGAAATTTGCATGCCTTGTTTATATATAGTTCTGCATGTTATTATTATGTAAATGACTTAAAGAAGAAAGAGGGATATCTTAATAGTGAATGTCTACTTCTACTGCAAGAGTTTACAACATACCACAGTAAACACATATAATGTCAGACGTCAAGATGTTGAATAAAGAAAATGTAAACGTATATTCATGGTCCAAAAAATGCAAATATATATGTCTTTGTAATGTCTATTTGAATTAATAAACACTTTATCACACATAAGCTTTTATCAAACACTTCTAAAACGTTATTTTCATGTTTTATTCACATTTTCCACAAGTCAATTGATGTTGCAAACATTATCAAAGTCTAACATTTAGAAATGTGTCAATAACGTTTATTAATGTTTGTGTCTAATGTGTAAAAATATTTTCGTGATAGTTTAAAACCATACATTTTTCATATAATTTTAACATTTTATAAAAACATTTGCACAACATTTAGGCAAACATAATATTTTTGTGCTAATATTTTTAGAACATTAATAAAAACATCATTGTAATGTTATCAAGAATGTCAAATTCATATAAAATGTATGGTTTAAAAACAGATTCAAAACGTCTGTAAACATATTACTTTAATATCTATATGATATTGGTACAACATTTTTTAACATAACTTTCAACATTTGTAAAACGTTATTCACATGTTTTTCTCACATTCATATGATGTATCAATATATGTCGACGCTAACATTTACAAAATGAGTTTATAACGTTTACTAATGTTTATATCCATGTTATGAAAATGTTTCTTGAATAAATCTAAAACCATACATTTTCATATGATTTTAACATTTGCCAAAAAACTTTCCATAACGTCTAGCCCAATATATATTGATGTTCACATTACGTTTAAGCTAATGTTATAAAACGTTTTCCTGATAAATCTAAAACATAATCATTTTCATATGATTTTAACATTTACAAAAAAACGTTTTCATAATGTTTACCGAATATCATATGATGTTTTAATTACATTTAAGGCTAATGTTTATTAAAAAGTTTCCTGATAAATCTAAAACCATATCATTTTCATATGATTTTAACATTTACAAAAAACGTTTTTATAACGTTTAGCCGAATATCATAATGATGTTTTAATTACGTTTAGGGCTAATGTTATAAAAAACGTTTTCTGATAAAATCTAAACCATACACTTTCATATGATTTTAACATTTGCCAAAAAAACATTTTCATAATGTTTAGCAAATATATATTGATGTTCAAATTACGTTTAAGTCTAATGTTATAAAACGTTTTCCTGATAAATCTAAAACCATACATTTTCATATGATTTAACATTTACAAAAAACTTTTTCATAACGTTTAGCCGAATATCATAATGATGTTTTAATTTGTTAAGGCTAATGTTATAAAAACGTTTTCCTGATAAATCTAAAACCATACATTTTCATATGATTTTAAACATTTACAAAAAACGTTTTTATAACGTTTAGCCGAATATCATAATGATGTTTTAATTAAGTTTAAGGCTAATGTTATAAAAACGTTTTCCTGATAAATCTAAAACCATACATTTTCATATGATTTTAACATTTGCAAAAAAAATTTTCATAACGTTTAGCCGAATATCATTATGATGTTTTAATTACGTTTAAGTCTAATGTAATAAAAACATTTTCCTGATAAATCTAAAACCAACATTTCAT
>CALNVZ010002986.1:0-55560 GCA_940671915.1 Paracentrotus lividus
TGTCCCCAAAAATTATTTGTACACTTTGAAAAAATGGAATTAAATAAATCCACGTTGGTTTGAAATTTTAATTACTATTTATATCAAATGTTAGGTAATGTTACTAACACCTAAACACTAAATATCAAATGCTCCGCCAGTCTCGGAAGTTTTAGGCCGCCATTTGCAATTTTCATGGCCCAAAAATTATTTGTACACTTCAGAACATGGGTTTTTAAAGGAGTGTTTAAAAATTTTGGGGTCTTCTTTGGCTTCCAGGACAGTCATCAACCTTCTTAGCATACTGTCGACCAATTTAGCACTCATTTCACGGCCAATACCATTCCAAGTTCGCTGGAGCGTGTCCTGAAGCTGCTGGATGTTGGATGGTCAGTCTAGAGGGCGCTGTCGCTTCAGGTCACCTCTCATGTGCTAAATGGGGATTAAATCTGGGCTGTGAGGTTCCTTTTCTTGCAGCACAACATGTTTCTGTTGCAATATTGCTTTAATATGGATTGCTGTGTACGTGGGGTCATCGTTATGTTGGACCGTAAATTGACGACCATTCAGACTTGAAGCAGATGGGAGCATCTGAGCCATTCTGAGGGGCAAGGATATCCTCATGGCTTTTGCATTCATGATGCCATGTTATGAAATTTATCTCTCCAACTCTACTGGCTGCCATACAACTCCAAATCATGAATTATCCTCCACTATGCCTCACTGTTGGCTCCCAGCATGACTGACTGACAGCTTCCTACAAGACACACATGGTCCTGTGCATCATATCCAATCACTTTTGCACTTATTATGTCTTAGGATTGAGTGCTAAAACTCTGCAGGCTTGTGCACATGTTGTTTTGCAAAAGCATGACGCTTCTTTGTTACATTTGGCTTCTTTCTTGCTAATTATTCCACTTATAGTCATGTAGCCATTTAGCCTGTTGCAGACACTCTTGAGGGCACCCAGTTATTCCTCAGCCTCAGTGGCCTTGGATGCAATTTTCTGTGGTCGCAAATTGCAATATTTAATTTCTTACTGTCTGTTTATCATTATCATCGTGAAAACTTATGTCCATGAGACTATTTTTGCCTCTTAGAGGCTCACACTTGCGTAAAAGCTGATTGGTCTTCAAGTTGTGTTCCAACATGACAGGGACCCGAAGCATGCAGCAAGCAGTGAAGCATATTAAAGCATTATTTTAGCAGAAACTTGTTAAGAAGCTAGAAAAGGAACCTCAGATCCCAGATTTAATCCCCATTTGCACATGAGAGTATCATTGAGCGAAAGCGCCTCTAGACGACCTATCAAACCTCACAGCTTCAGGACACGCTCAAGCGAACATTTTTTTGACATGGTATTTGGGCGGTGAGATCGATTGCTAAATTGGCAACAGTGTATGCCAAGGAGTTTGATGACTGCCCTAGAAGCAAAGAAGTCCCCCAAAATTTTAAACCTCTGTTAAAAAACCACTCTGAAGTTACAAATACATTTTGGGCCATGAAAATGCAAATGGGCCTATGAATCTTCAGAGACTGAGTGAACGTTTAGATTTAGGGTTCAGGTGATGGAGACATTACCTACCATTCTGAATATAAATAGTAATTGAAATTTCAAACAACAATCGATTTGTTTAATTTCATTTTTTTCAAAGTGTACAAATAATGTTTTGGGGACACGTATATCCACACCTAAGTTTATTTGAGTACTTTCTCAATTTGTAATCATGTAAGGCATTATTTCTTGTGTATTTATTACTTCTTTTTAACAAAGAAATTTTCCTGCTTCAATATCAACATGCACATGTGATCATGTGCAGTGTTCATATTAGGTATCTGATCAAAGTTATTAGCTCGTCCCAAGTACCTCATTATAATGGATTGGACGTATTGTTCATATTAGACCGCTATCTTACTAAGACATTTGTATTTAACTGGCTCATTTGTTAATTTTTTTTAAAACCTTTATAATTATAATATAAGTGCTGTTATTTGTTGTTTGTTTTTGTTTTTTAAAGCACTGAGTTGTGTTATTTGCCAAAATCTTTTACTCTTGCATTTTTCACATATATATGTTATATGCGTATACGGGTAAGCATATGTAATTTTTTCCTTTATTCAGTTTGTATGATACTTGAACAGCAGTATTTGTAATTGGGGGCGTCCAAGAAACAGACATGTGAGCTGAAATTTGAATGTGCCGTGTGCTTTAAAAATGCAATTAGGATCTCAAATTACCGAACAAAGGCTTTTTTACAATGCACCAATCATTTAAGTTAAAAAATTTGCGATTCAGTATTCTCAGCGCTGATAATGATCAACGCCAAATTTGCACGTATGGGACTATGGGCTTAAATGGCCCTCATATCTTATTTCTCGGTCACTTTTACGGAATTTTTTTTAGCTTTATGTAATTGTATGGTTACTCCAACAAACTTTGGTATTAATATTCTTTATAATGCATTTCCTCCTCACGAAAAAGACCGGGAAACCAGACGTCACTCGTACCGGACAGAGGTCAAGTATTTAAGTCATAATTAACAAAATATCAAAACCATTTATTTCATGCAATTGGTGGCATATATACCTTAGAATTAATGATCAATCAATAACTCAAATTGTGATAGCATTTAAATTTAACAAGAGTTAACAAAATGTTTTCTGCTCAAATAGCATGTGCCCATTTTGCGGTCACTCCCGTAACCATCGAAGAATATTCATTTCCATTAATTAAGAGGATCACTATAAAAAAATAATATTTGAAAAGAGGTACCATCAGCTTTTTGTCATGAACCATTTCTTTGTAAATGCTCTGAATGTCATCCGTTACCTTTGGAACTGGCCCGATTGAGTAGATCCCTTTTATGAATTCTTTTTTTTTTTTTTAATAGGTTTTTTTTTTTTTTTAATTCTTATTTGCTCTTGTATTTTTTATTACTTACCAATGTAATAGCAACTTTTTATGTTTTTATATAGGGGAGACTGGGGTATATTAGGCCTGGGGTAATTATGGCCGCTTTGTCTTGGAAGCGTATAACTTTCTTTGCTTATTACACAATGATAATTTAATTTTTACACATGCCTAGCTAAACTCTTCCTACTATCATATGAGAAAAATAAGCCATTTACATGATATTTTGTGCTTAGGGGAGCCTAAAATGTTAGGCAATTACAATTCTGTTCGTTGGAAAGTGGCAAGTCTGCTTTTTTATGTGGGGTGTGATATCATTAATTAAAATCATTTAAGATGAAATTTTGATTGAAACTGAAACAATAGGAAGTAAAAAAACACAACAGAAAAACTTCCACCTGAATATCTTCAATAGTAGAGCTGTAAAGGGGGATCAAATTGAAATGTCATTTGGGGTAATTATGGCCCCCAATGCATAAGCAGTGTATAAGCGCAGATAAGCGTAGATGGGGACATTAACTTGTACGATTTTGTACATAAATATATGTATTGCTTTGATTGCAAAATTTCAACATTTTGGCTGAACCAATTATTGATTAAATCATTGTTGGTGGTTGATAAGTGTATTAGGAATACCCAACAACATTTATTATACATTACCATCATTAATTAGCATAATATCTGTGAATTCATACAGTCATTACAGTAGGGGCCATAAATACCCCAACCCGTGGGGTAATTATGGCCCCCCAAAGTTGTTAACATAATGGTAATTAATATGCAAATGAGAAGTAGCAGGTTTATGCTTTCTTTTGTATATTATAGGTATATAGATTGACTGTATTTTTACATGATTAGAATATCATTGGACTTTTCATTTAATGGTAGTAATAGGAAATGTGAAAAGGGGGGCCATAATTACCCCAGTCTCCCCTATCTATTCTACAAGTTAGCAACAAATATCACCATCGTCAGCTGATTCATTACATAAATCAAAAATTTATTTTGTACAAATGGATGTATGTTTTCATCCAAATGTGAGATGTTAATCATAAAATTATTGTAGCTCAGGTATTTTCTTGTTTATATCTTGATTTATACATGTACTTATACTGGTTATGCCATAAACCTGTCTCAATGGTTAGTTTTGCTCATTTTGAGTCAGGTATTTCTTTTGACACTTGAACGCCATAATTCTTGGACATCAGTATTTATACATTTACATCGTGATAATTCAAGCTGATATCTACATATATATACATGTATATAATAATAACATATTATATAAACCAGATATTTTTTTTTTAACTTGTTTATTCCTTTGACTTGTTTATTCCTTTGACTCAATACTTCAGACCTGCCAACAAAAAAGCGTATTCCGTATTTTTTCTATCCTCTTTCGCCTCTTAAGGGGGTACTAAGATCTATAGATGTCTATGAATGCACAGCACCATCATGCCATACTGCATCGCACCTGTCTTCATAGAAAACATTTAATTGTCCAATGAATGGCATATTTACCTTGTTTGCTATTGAAAATAATTGAATAATAAAAGGTTTTCAGGTCGACAGGTGGATGGAGATTGACATATTTACGATCTGAATAATTATTGACATCTAATGAGTTTGGTACCCCTTATCCAAATGAAAAAGACAAAAATACGCTTTTAGGTTGGCAGTACTGATACTTATGTATGCCAAAAACATTATTTCAAAGGATTTTCTTTTGGAGGGGGGGGGGTGAAGGAGGGTTTTGTTTTGTTTTATTTATTTATTTTTTTGTTTATTGAAATATGATATTTTGCCCAGTTATGCAATCTTTAGTATGTATTAAATCCTGTAAATGAGTTCCTAATTTTAATGTGTCTATTACATTTTTCACATTTTATTTGCACATGTGAGAGTGTTTTGTTCTTGAAAAGTCTTGGTCCTGCAGTCTACCTTGCTTAAGCCGAAATCATTTGAACTAAAACAATAGTCAACGTAATTGTGATTCTTGTCATTTGGCGACCAAGGCGTCAATAATCATACTGCAATATCATGTCATATCAATCTTAAAGAATTCATAGATGTTGTATTTAATTAAAAATAAGACTTTTAGAGCACGTGATGGTATGACATGATTATGACGTCCTGTTACTGGTCAGAAGTATGTTATATAGACGTCGTTAAGACGTCATCGTCGACCAAAAAAAGACGTCATAATCACATCAATTTATGACCATCTAAAAGACGTCTTGCGTTGGTGCAAGTTGTCGTCATTAAGACGTCAAAAAGACGTGAGGCAAGGAAGAAAAAGACGTAAATAGGACGTTATTTTTTACCAGTTTTTGCTATCAGGATATGTCATATAGACGTCGTTAAGACGTCATTGTCGATCAAAAAAAGACGTCATAATCACGTCAATTTATGACCATCTAAAAACGTCTTGCGTTGGTGCAAGTTGTCGTCATAAAGACGTCAATTTCTGACGTCAAAAAGACGTAAGGGAAGGAAAAAAAAGACGTAAATATGACGTTATTTTTACCAGTTTTTGCTATCAGGATATGTCATATAGACGTCGTTAAGACGTCATTGTCGACCAAGAAAAGACGTCATAATCACGTCAATTTATGACCATCTAAAGACGTCTTGCGTTGGTGCAAGTAGTCGTCATAAAGACGTCAATTTTTGACGTCAAAAAGACGTGAGGCAAGGAAGAAAAAGACGTAAATATGACGTTATTTTTACCAGTTTTTGCTATCAGGGAACGAACCTTTTCTATTTTTGGATGTAACGAAAATTCGGAATAACGGATCTTTTCTATTTTCGGACTAACGAACCTTTTTCTATTTTCGGAATAACGAACTTGTTCTATTTTCGGAATAACGAACCTCATTCTATTTTTCGGAATAACGAACCTTCAGAGTAACGAACATCACCACCTCCCCCCCCCCCCCCCCCCTGCGGACTATCGGGCTGTAGCCGATTATATAGCATGCATTGAAATATGATAAAACTGTAAAATATTCTATTGCTTTAGTAAACAACTTGTAAAGTGTATTTACTATGAAAAATGGCTATAATCATGATAATTTAACAAACGCATTAAACCTTATTTGCAATAGAGGGCTAAATTTTTCTGTGACAAGGACAGAAATGATTTATCGTTTGGATTGTGTATTATAATTTGGAATTAGACCGTGTTGATAGCGGAATATGATTTTACAAAGATAAGTTTAAAACCATATTTTGGGCATTTATGTTACATTAATTTTGCTCGAAATTAAATTTTAAAGTCGTCTATTCATTAATCAAAATTAATTATACCAGCTACTCATAAACTAATTTTAATACACAATATAATAACAACATCAATTCATAACAATACTATATAAATAGTGCATGCTCTACCATGCAACATACTAGATATTATTATGAATATGATGGATATGATTAACCATGTGGTGGTGGTTAAATTGAATCAGACCGGAAAGTGTAATTTGGCTTTGTGGTTATTTGAGATTAATTGCTTGTACAGTTACTAAAATAAAGAAGCTTGTCAATTTTATTTTAGTTTAGAAATTTGTGATATATTAGATTGCAAAGCAGATAATATCACTGCACATAAGATATGCAGCTGAAGTTAAAAACAACAAAACTATATCTGAAGTAGCATCTCTGATTGGGGAAAAGGTTTATGCAAATACATGTATTCTTATGGACCATGTCAGTTGTGTGACAAATGCATTTCATGTTATTTGGTAAAAAGTTATTTTTGTAACGAAAGTGTTTTTATGGAATAACTCCTGGTGTGTTATATTGGATGCTCGATCTGCGTCCAAATTAAAATAAAGTTTTAAAAATGTTGGAATCACAAGGATTGGAAATCGGCCTCTACCCAGTGATTCGCAGTTGAAGACTTAAAATGATGGTGAACTATAAAAGTTTTAAGCTTAAAGTACTTGCGTACAGTTTTCGGAGGAATACTGTTACGTTAAAAAGGCTATAGTTAAATAAGTGTTTAAATAGAATATGAATAAAATGTTACCCTTACCAACTCATTACTATTAGTACAACTCCAAAATCTTTAATCATTGTTACTAAAATTAAATTAATTACAACTCATCTTCTGAAATCGTTAAAGTACTGTCTGCTTGAAATATAAATGAATTTAAGTAGATTTTCTTTATTCGTGAAATGACTGTGATACAAATTATATTTTTGAAATGCATGATTTAGCTTAGAATGAATTTATATTTTATTTAGGTATTGTGAGATGATCACACTTTCTTGTGTATCTCTGCATAAGCCTGTAAATGAAATATTTTCTAAAATGACTGAAATAGAACTTCAAAATTTGAGCTTTCATACAAAGCAAAGCTGATATAAAATTAGAATTATTGATACATTATTAATTGTGATACAGATTTATAAGTAGACATTTCATTGCTGAAATAAGGAAGATTAATTCTGTAAGTGGTTTGCTTTAAATATTATCTGAATTGCACAATGTTCAGACAAGTAAGAGCTGGCCTAGTTTAGCTTGCAGTGAATTGGCATTGATCAAATTACCAAAGTCTGAACTTAAAATAAAAAAAAAGGTCCAAATGATATGTTTTTACCCCAAACCAAATATACAGTGTTCGTCATAAAGGTGGAATATTTTTTTTCTGGCTCAAGCGACATTATGTTGCTCCGTTATTAATTTCTTGAATGTTTTTGTCACTGCTTTCACTTTTTGGGAACCTGGGTATATCTTGGACATTCCCTCAACCCTTCCCGGGGATTTTTCTTCAAAAAAGTTTGTCATTCCCAGAAGATGGCCATTTTCGTAATTTTTTCTTATTTTTGGGGCCCTTTTTTGTTCACGCGACCCACCATAGCCCCCTCAGTCCTACCCCAAGGAAACACGTCTGAGATGGAGATTTGTTATTGTTCTTTTAATTAAATCTAGATTTATGGTTACAGGCTCGACTCTTTTGTCTAGGGGGGGGGGGGGTCAAAATTTATTTTGATTGGGGTTTAACATTCATTTTATTCATTTTTACACCATGGAAATTTCTATCTTCCCGGAATTGTATTATAAAATCTCAACCAAACATAAATCAAAATAAAATATTATCAATAATGAATATTTACAGCCTTGTCATCAAGACTAAACAAAATTTAAGGGGAACATGATGATATTTAAGGGTTAAAGGCGATTTTTCATTTCTTTTGTTTTCAGCATAAAGATGGAATGAAATATTTCGAATTTTCACCAATCTCGTTTTTTACTTCAACCCCTCCCCTAGACAAGAGACCTAAGCCTGTCCCCAGAAATATAGATTTAACTTAAAGAACAATATAAAATAGTACACCTCAGTCGCGTTTCCTGGGGGTAGGACTGAGGGGGCTTGATCGGCCGGGAAAACAAAAAGGGGCCCCAAAATGAGAAAAAAATGACAAAAATGGGCATCACGGAGGTTGACAAAACTTTTTTGGAAAAAGGTCAACGTGAATGGTTGGGAGAATGTCCAAGATATAGCCAGTGTGCCAAAAAGTAAAAGCAAGGACAAACATATTCAAGAAATTAAAGTCAGAGCAAAATCATGTCGCTATAGCGACAAAAAAATATTCCACCTTTATGACGGACAGTGTTGTACAGTTTACATCTGCTCTAAGAATCATCGATATTTTTTTTCCTAGTCTTGATGTCAAACACGTGGAAATGTGTGTGTTCAGTATAACGAGGCTTGGTCCAGAACACCTAGTTATAATGAATAAAAGTACAATTTAAGAATTATGACAAGTTTTAGAATAAAAGCGGAAGATTAGTACATCGTGGCCTTTGTATTTCTGTTTGAACAAGAACAGAAAAAAAAGACCAAACAAAGTTTTCGAGGGCATTACATTTTTATATTATTATATTAAGGAGGAGTGATATTTTTATTTTGAAGGGTTACATTCAATTAATATCAGTTATAATTGATGTATTCCCGTCATTTTGGAATGGTTACACGTCATATACTTCAGTAATGAAATAAAACCTTTTTTTTTTTTTATTCCTGACATGCTATACTTTGATAAATGTGTCAAACCAAATATAAAACTGACAGATATTCAGCCTGTTCTGTTGTCAATAGTTGTCTTGTCCAGTTGATTGGAGATAAATAAGCTCACAAGTTGACACTTTGCCAATTCACCAATCATGAATATTCATCATGAATATATACATTTAATGAATATTTATGAACAGGATCAACAATCCACAGTTGTGATGTGAATAACAAATTGAGTTCGTGACCAGCAATGATATATGGCGTGGGGGATTCATCACTTTATTACAAATAAAATATTGGACAAAGGAACATAGATTACGCCCAGGTAATGAGAAATTAACATACATGCAGGGCAACATAATAACATATAACAGATAATACATATTATTTAACAATAACAATTAATACAAACAAAGTACATACAGTGTCCCCAAAAATTATTTGTACACTTTGAAAAAATGTAATTAAATAAATCGATGTTGATTTGAAATGTTAATTACTATTTATATCAAATGGTAGGTAATGTCACCATCACCTAAGCACTAAATCTCAAATGTTCCGTCAGTCTCGGAAGTTCTAGGCCGCCATTTGCAATTTTCATGGCCCAAAAATTATTTGTACACTTCAGAAGATGGGTTTTTAAAGGAGTGTTTAAAAATTTGGGGCGGTCTTCTTACAGGACAGACATCAACCTCCTTGGCATACTGTCGACCAATGTAGCACTCATTTCACGGCCAATACCATTCCAAGTTCGCTGGAGCGTGTCCTGGAGCTGCTGGATGTTGGATGGTCAATCTTGAGGGCGCTGTCGCTTCAGATGACCTGTCATGTGCTAAATGGGGAATAAATCTGGGTTCTGAGGTGCTCTGTCTTGCAGCTTAACATGTTTATATTGCAATATTGCTTTTAAATGGTTTGCTGTGTACTTGGGGTCATTGTTATGTTGGACCGATAATTGACGACCATTCAGACATGAAGCAGAAGGGAGCTTCTAAGCCATTCTGAGGGGCAATAATATCCTCATGGCTTCAGCATTCATGATGCCATGTTATGAAATCTCTCCAACTCTACTGGCTGCCATACAACTCCAAATCACTGTTGGCTACAAGCATGACTGACTGAAATCTTCCTACAAGACACACATGGTCCCGTGCATCATATCCAATCAGTTTTGCACTAATTAGGTCTAGACAGAGTGAATGAACTCCGGCAGGCTTGTTCACATGTTGTTTTGCAAAAGCATGGCGCTTCTTTGTTACTGTCCCTTACATTTGGCTTCTTTCTTGCCAATTATTCCACTTATAGTCATTGTAGCCATTTAGCCTTTTGCAGACACTCTGAGGGCACCCAGTATTCTTCAGCCTCTGGGGCCTTGGATGCATTTTCTTTGGTCACAATTTGCAATATTCCATTGCTTACTGTCTGTATATCAATATCATCATGAAAACTGATGTCCATGAGACTATTTTTGCCTTCTTAGAGGCTCCCACTTGCCTAAAGGCTGAATGGTCTTCAAGTTGTTGTTCCAACATGACAGGGACCCCAAGCATGCAGCGAATCATATTAAAGCATTATTTTTAGCAGAAACTTGTTAAGAGCTAGAAAGACACCTCAGATCCCAGATTTAATCCCCAATTTAGCACATGACAGGTCATCTGAGCGACAGCGCCCTCAAGGCTCCCATCAAACCTCCAGCAGCTCCAGGACACGCTCCAGCGAACTTGGAATGGTATTGGCGTGAATGAGTGCTACATTGGTCGACAGGTATGCCAAGGAGGTTGATGACTGCCCTGGAAGCCCAAAGAAGGCCCCAAATTTTTTAAACACACTCTTTAAAACCCATCTTCTGAAGTGTACAAATAATTTTTGGGCCATTGGAAATTGCAAATGGCGGCCTAGAACTTTTCCGAGACTGACAGAACATTTTGAGATTTTGGGTTTCAGGGTGAGATGACATTACCTACCTTCTGATATAAATAGTAATTGAAAGTTCAAACCAACATCGATTTGTTTAATTTCATTTTTTCAAAGTGTACAAATAGTTTTTGGGGACACTGTATAGCATCAAAAGAAAAGTTCAAGTTACAAGAATAATCAGATAATATAGCTAATTTATTGTGAGGTTAAATGTGGTTTATACATAGCATATTCTTACTTTCTTTCTTTTTGTTACATTTGAAAAGTTTCAGTTTATCCGCATAACATTGCATATTTTTCCTTTATCATGAGTTTTATTATATGTTTTATATAAATATTTAGATGTATTAAGAAATATCATGTTCGTTTTGGTTATCATTTAAAAATATTCATAATAATTAATCAAGATTTATATATGGGTTACGCTCGGATAATGTAAACTTTATGATACTACAAAAGTCAAAGTATTATAATATTAGGAACATTTCGGCAAGTATAATGGCAAAGTTATCAAGATTACACATTTCAACATTAAAATGTATAACAGCAAAATTATGGTGATAGCTGATTGAATATGTTTGAGCTGCATTTTCATCCACTTTTATGAAGTAAATATGTATCATGAATATGTATGAGCAGCATGAAAAGTGAATGAAAAAGCATGAATATTTATGAACAGAATTGTGAAATTGCAATATCACACTGCTTGTGATCTGACGACAGATCTATTATTATTTTTATTTTTTTTATCTTCAAAACAAAAGGTTGCCTACTCAGACTTCCATCATATCTGCTAATTTAATTTTGTTTACCTTGTCCAAGTCCATGTTGCCATTTTATAGTTTGTGTCTTTTCTCTGCTATCTTATCATTTTGTGTTTATATATACCACTCACTATTGCTTGAGTATGTATTTTAATGTAAACAAGTATTGCAATTGAGTTTATAACTTTTTTTGCTCGGTTCTGTTTAATACTTTTCACCTTTTATTCCCTCCTCAAAAATATATCATTCATCAATGTTATTTTGAAGCTGCTACAATTCCAAACTTGTGGGAGAAAAAGAGTAAATGCGGGTTCTAGAATGAGATGAACGAATTGTCGAACTTTTATGAGGTGTATATAGATATGTCTACTCCATAGTGTGCATGAATGAAAAGAAAATTGTATATAATGATTGACATTTCAATTTTATTATGTTGTGTTATCTCCTCTGTAATTTTACAACTCATCCTTGAATTTTTCTTACATGTTTTCAAAATGTATAATGTATATTTACATACTGAAAGTAAATGTTTTTGTGTGGATTGCATACATATACAAACAAAGAACAAAAAAAAAACAAAACAAAAAAAAACGAATAAAAATGCTTTATATTACTAAGTTTGCATGTGTTGCATGTTTATGTGTTGATGATGTATCAACACATTGTAATGTTTTTTCATTTTTAATGACCTATTTTTGCAGTATTTTAAGATAAGTTAACATATGGTAGGAACATATTACACTGTGATATTCAAGTTACAACTGCTTGTAAATTTATGCTCCCCAATCTGTTTGAATAAATCATGACATGCACAGCCATGTGTAATACAAACAAATGGTATTGTTGGCAATTCATTGCTTAATGTATTTGTTGTTCTTACTGCAATAGATAGAATTAAGAATGGTGATATTTGGAGAGGTGGGGTTGTATGACAATAGACCAGTTTACTAACATATTCAAATTTTATGCATAATAAAATAAATAAAAGTTAATCTCGACAACATGAAAGCTTACCTAAGACTTGCCCGACATTGCAACAACTAATGTATGCAAACTGGATCCCATGTATTCTAGTTCATTCTTTTATTACAGGTTGTTTGACTACCTTGTTACCCTCTAAAAACTGAAGTGCTAATTTCTGGGTGCTCGTATAGTGACTGCACTTGTAGTGCTATATCAGAACCTGAAGTGCTATTTTAGCACTTGCCCAAGTGTTAATTTATCAACAAAAAAATGTTCAATGTCGATATGGGATTCGAACCGGGTTCCACCTAGACATGCTAGACACGGAAGAGTACCGCTGACCGTTACCAATAGACCAATGGAGATCTCGCTAACTGGATTTAATTATGACAGCATAGTAGATGATTATGGCAAATTTGAAGAAAGTTCATCATGCAACAATATGATCTGCTAGCAATCGTGACATGTGAATTGGTCTAACGTGCTCGTCAGCGCTTCTCATGCAGGCGACCCAGGTTCAAATCCCAACGATGTCATGCCGTTTTTGCCCATTTTTGCTGAAAGTTCAGCTCACTTGAAAGTGCTAAAACAGCACTTTGAGTGCAGTCACTATGCAAGCACTTAAAAAGTGCTGATTTCAGCCTCTGAAGAGCTAAAATCAGCACTTCAGTTTTTAGAGTGTAATAAGATGTTGTCAGATGAGATAAAGAGATGGGAAAGGAAGAAAGAGAGAGAGAGATAAATGTGAGGGGTAGAGAGAGAGAGAGAGAGAGAGAGAGAGAATATCATGCGAGAGAGGTGAGGGTGTGTGCCTTGTGGATGTGTTCATGTGTGTATATGTGAGTGGGTGTGTGTGAGCACGTTCTCTGTTACGTCCATGTTTGAAATAAGGTTTAGTTTGTTCAAATTGAATTTCGTGTGGTTTTTTTTGTTTCATCTTTTTGCCATCTCACCCTTTCTTTTCTTCGTACACACACTCAACTGTTAGTACCAAATCTATGCTTCTCTACATAGTTGGAAAAACATATACTTGGCATGATATAAGCAAGTATTTTATATCGTTATCATGATGATAACACATTATGTACTCCAATTTGACATTTTAACAAACTGTACCATGTCTCTACGCAGACTAGTCTCCTACCAACGCTTTTTGTCATTAGCGAGTCTAGTCTCCTATATTGACTGTTCACAGTGCATTTCGCGATGGATGTGGTTTTTTGTGCTGAAGCCCCCCCCCCCCCATCTCGCGCTAGTCCACGTCAGCAAAAAATTGTATAATGTTTGTGTTTAATGTTTTAATAATTCCATGTTAGTATTACAATGTAAAACATTTCATATTTATTACCACCATCTTCCTTTTCTTTTTTTCTTTAGAATAAAAAATAATCCTGTTACATCACTACCATCATATTCCTAACCGCATTTCATTTTGTGTTAAATTCTAACGGATGTGCCGGAAATTAATTTTTTTTCAACATTAATGTTACTGTATATTCCAATCGTGTTATGTTTTCTTAAACATCTTGAAACAGAACAAGAACAATGTTGCTGACTTTTTTTCACTTGCAATTGTGATGCTTCGTTAAAGCCAATACCAGTGGCGAAGTACGCATGACGGGCGGATTCTCCTGGCCGGACGTTTCCGCCTCCGACACCCAAATTGCTTTAGAGCCGACAAGTCAAATTTCAGCATATACTCGTGCCATTTTTGGTCATTATTCTTTTTTAAAATATATATTTTCATGCAAGGGTCCTATTATCTAGAATGGACTATCAAAGTATATCAAACAGTGCAATAATTTACGAAGACATTTAAAAGATATTAAAAATAAAAATCAATTTAATGCCGAAAATATATTACTGATAAACTTACATGGATGTTAAGTTATGTTTGTACTTGATTCCCCCAGTTGTATTTAATGGTGGTTGTGCTGTTTTGTTTTTAATTGGTGTGTAATTAGGATCATCAACTTATAAGCTCTCAGTTACTCCTCAGTGACCCATCGACTTTTTTTTTGTATATATTCTAACAGTAATCTTTTACCTGAATGTTTTCATGAAAGTGTTAAATAAAGTTTCAATTTCAATTGCTAGCATGTCAAGGATTGGCATTTGCACTACTACTACTACTACTACTACTACTACTATTACTACTACTACTACTACTACTACTACTACTACTACTACTACTACTACTACTACTACTACTACTACTACTACTACTACTACTACTACTACTACTACTACTACTACTACTACTACTACTACTACCACTACTACTACTACTACTACTTTAACTACTACTACTACCACCCTCACCTGTCAAATGTATATTTTTATTATTACTGTATTTTCATAACATTGTCGCCTATATTTGTATATTGTGTAGAGGTACACCCCTGTTCCTTTTCATTCCTTAGAGCGGTAGATGACCACACTCAGCAATTTCTGAAACAAAGATTAAGACAAAAAGGTTTCGTTTATGCATTTTGCAAATTCATAATAATTATAACGCCATTGTAGTGCTACCCTTTGGCCATTATTCTTTTGCCAGAGGTATAAACAAAACCTGTGAATAGTTTGTAACAAAATTAATAAGAACATGTTTCTTGATTTTATTTACTGATAATCCCCTGAGCGCTAGGCCTATATAAGAATCAACCATTATTATTATCATTATTTTTATCAATACCAAAAGTCGAAATAAATCAAATCACTTCATACCAAATATGGATGTATATCGAAAAAAGGGTTGTGAAGTGCATGGATAATAAAGATGGCTACATAACCTGGCATTGTAAGGTAGCGAACGTTCTGTGATTGGTCCCTTAAGTAAAACACTGGGCGTGGTTATCTTGATTGGCTATGGTTGGGTAAGTCCACGCATGACTATACTCTCCATACTGTTTTTAAAAAAGGAATAAATAATACGACTTTCCCCAGTAAGGACTGCCGTTCTTCCCATCGACATAAGCTTCGGGGTGAGATCCTCGCCTTCTCCTGAAGAATTCCACATCGATAGACTTCGTGGTAAGATTCCCTTGTACTGAAGAAAAATTTTTCCTTTCCCCTCTCTTTCTTCTTCAGTGATTTTTTTGGTGTTTGTATTACTTGCTCTTTTGTTGCATTGTTTTACAATATAATACTCAACATTACACATACCAATTCTCGACTCAGGTGTTTTACTCAGGTGGTTTACTTTATTGATGACTGTGCTTTAACGTTTACCTGTGTTGATATTAACATTTTTAATTTTCTAACAGTCTAAGTAGACTATGTTTAAGTGTATTTTGCTATCCGTTTTTGTAATGTTAACTTTTCTTTGAATTTATCTTGTTATTTGTGCAATAGAATCACCTTTGTGTATGCATTTATTGTACCTTTTGATGTACCCAAGACATTTATCGGTCGATCTTTGACTGTTTGTCTTTTTATACATGTTATATGTTATGAATAAAATCCCAGTATTATTATTATCACTGAAATTTCACTTCGATAAGTTTACTTTTAAGTTCCATGATAAAATCACTTGAAGATCTTTTGTATGGCCATATAGGTTTTTTTTCCCTCTTTATTAAGAAGGGTCATACCACGAGAGGTTCTCATTTACATGAGAACCTGAGTTTAGTTGTTGTTTTTTTTTTTTGTCGGGTACGATATATAGTTTAGAAATTTATTTTTTGTTTTAATGTTATTTGCTATTAAACATTTTGTCCTTTACAATTATTACTATTGAATCATAGTGTTTTGTAGTCCCTTTCAATATCAATAAGGTGTTATAACGTGATGGATTTAAAATTGAATTTATTTTCAGTACTTCTTTAGGAAGGAGTGTTTGTTGCACAGTACGGCTAAATTCCTATAAGAAAATCTGCCAAGTCGATAAGAGTAAATTCAGCATAAACGTGAGATGAAATGACCGTAAAGGGAGAAAAGGAAACTTGACCCTATTGAATATGCATGATATTTAAAATGAAGGGCTGTTTAGGAGCGGCACTCATCCAATAAAAGCTTTCTATATGATATAGGCTATAATTTTATGCAAAACTTTTAAGCACCCTAAATCAGCGCAAACCCAAACCACTCGGCAATTGTCCCCTCCCAATAACAATAATAATAATAATAAAAAAAATAGTTAATAACTCTCAAGAAATCTGTATGGTTGAGTAGGGCCTGCATGACGTTTTTCAGTGCTAAAGATCATCATTTTGTGGCTCTTCATAGCTACGAGAAAAAGACATTTCATGCTCAGCCTCATTCCTGTGGAACGCTCTTCCACTGATGATCCCATAAGCAGAATCCTGTTCTCACTTTATTTTCGTTAGATTTATTATATTTTGCATCCCCCTACCCAAGCTTCAATTTCCTTTTCCGTCTGCACCTATAAATAGTTTAATTACATCGATGGCGCATTAAAATACCATAGACCCTATTTATCAACCTAATTTAAGTGACCGGATATCTAAACTTATTTTTCAGAAATAACTCCGATTCTATTCAACAACGTGCTCAAGACATTTTTGAAATTAGCCATATAAAGTGATAAATATCTTCAAAATATCAACTTTATCTATTGGAAAAAATTCTAGACATGATATACCCTGCTTTAATTTCCTTCTAAGCATTTGACATTTGATTTCGTTGCAATTCAAGAATTCTATAAATTACTCACTGTGATCAAATTTTATGCCCCGAAAGTCTCGTTTCTGTGAATGATGTACTGTGTACCCTGCTGGAAAGAACACACTCATTCACAATGTGAAACACAGTGTGATCACACTGTGTTTCACATTGTTAAGTCTGCTCCACAATGTTAAATTGGGGCGTTTTCACATTGTGGCCACACTGTGAAATCAATTTCACACTGTGAGCTGGTATATTCACACTATGAAATCAATTTTCACATTGTGAACAATGTGTAGTTTTCCACATTGTGGTGGTGCCCACACTGTGAAATCACGTTTTCACAGTGTGAATGAGTGTGTTCTTTCCAGCAGGGTAGGCCTAACCAACCCTGGATTTAAAAAATCGTAATCAATTCCCAAATACTGCGTACACATTCATGCCCTGTGTATAGGCTAAACTAATCGTGCATAATATTATGACGTACAAGTATTGGGGATTATTGCACGAACCCTGAGCGCACTTGGGGTGGTAGGTGTTAAAATTTGTTTGGGCCCTTGGCAGTCAAGAAGGTCAGCTGTAGAAGAAGGGTTCAGTCGGTCAATCGGGAGTAATGAATTTTTATCTCCCATTTTTTAAATTTTGATCAACAGGTTTAAGATCAATATGGCGCCCTTAAGTTTGAGGTCGATTTGGCAACCCTCCTAAATTTAAGTTCGATTTTGGGGCCTTGATTCTAGGTCAATTTTGCGCCCCCCTAATCTTGCACCCTTTTCCCTTTTTCTCCTCTTTTTGGCGCCCCCTTGCGCGCCTACGGGGGTGGTCCAGGCCACATGGACCCCCATAATAAGCACATGGTGCCCCTAGTCGTCGTCTCTTCTTGGCACGGCTCGAATCGTGCCAAAATCAAATTTGTGCAATAGTAGTACTAGTCTTATTCCACAGGTAACCACTGACGGTTGAAGTGAATCACCATAATGTTTGGCCGAGGTAAGAATGTCATCATCGTCTTGATGGTGGTGATGGCGAACCGTTGTTCCAGCACCGAGACTCCGCTCACCACGCCCAACGGAATCAACTACATTGGGATCGGTTATAACATCTTGAAAGGCAACCCAGAAGGAGGCGACCTAGCGAGTGGAGGGGTGGATCCCGGTCTCTTAGTCAGCCGAAGGATCTTTGACATGTCCTACGAGGAAGGGAAACTCTCAAATGATAGACCGTATCAAGTTCCTGACGAGGTGAATTTTATCCATCGAAGCAGCGCCTTTACCACGTCGTCAAAAACAACCTTTTATGGCACTTCAAGTTACGCATCCAAGCTTTCCGTACAAGTTGAGGTCGGGGGTAAGCAGAATTTTATCTTCAAATTCTCTGTCTATGAACTATGCCCAAATACGATTCCAATCCAAGCAAGAGCACTATAAACGTCTTTTGGCATGAGGGACCTACATTTCAAGATATGTATTATGTGGAAGTGACACAGTAGAAATAATTACTCAATATTAAAAGGGAAAAAAAAACATGTCTGTTCAATGAGTTTATTAATATACAAATAAATAATTATTTTCTTCTTTCCAAGGGCATCTCTTCATACTGGATGCTGGAGCTCTATTTTATTTTCTTCTGAAAAATGAAAAATCGAAAAAAAAAAAAATAAATAGACGAGTACATTTTTCCCTCTTGACCCATCCCTTGTATCTTCAGGTTCGTACAGTGGTGTCTTTGAAAGTGTAGAGTTTGCTGCTAGTGCACGTAAGTCAATTTTTTTTTTACTTGTTTGTTTTTCTTGTTTCTTTGTATGTGTTTTATTGCTTACTTTAAGATACAAATGTATTTATAAGAGACTATACAAAGTGAAAGATTCCACGACGGATTAGAAATGTTTGTCATAAAGGTTCGATATCATTTTCAAAATCAATCTTATACAAAAGTCTAGACAAAGAATTTGTGTAACTATAGTAAAGTTTTATTAATTAAACCTTCATTATACAGTCTGTGTAAAAAAAAAAATGGTACACTCGGGGAAAAAAATAATTTAGATGTGGAATCTTTTCAAATAATGTTTGTATGTGGTACAAAATTAAAGCCAAAAGATTTTCCTTGCTGATGCACTTTGTTCTATATAATTTGCGTTTGTAAAACAAAAGTTATGCTAAATTTTGTGCGGAGAGGAACAAATCGAAATTCCACATTTCTATTGTTCTGGAGCGCTGAATTCAGAGCCATTATGCTAAACCTACACAAAAGCATGGGACGTCGTGCGAAAAATAGATTTTTCTTGATTGTAGAAAACTGGTCATATCTCAAAAATTACAGTACTAAATGTGATGAAAAAAATTGCAGAAGAAAGTTTGATTTTTCTGCTTTATGAAAATACCAAATAATACCAGGTTGTTACTAATCTTTATACTATAAAAAATGTTTTCCTCTTGTACCATTCTATTTGACACAGACTGTATAAATGTATGAGTCCAAAACAGGTGAGGTAGATGTCTTTGAATTCCCAGGCAACCAATTTACAGGCGCCCACATTGTTATAATCATACCTGGTACCTACTTTAACATCTGGGTGAGGTGAAGCATGTATAAATAAAATGCCTTGCCCAAGTTTCCGGGTATCGAACCCGTGACTTTTGCATCCCTAGTTAAGTTATGTGACTTCTTGACTACGACACTTCTATACTAATACTACTACTACTACTACTACTACTACTACTACTACTACTACTACTACTACTACTACTACTACTACTACTTTAGTAGTAGTATAATTGTTATCATCATCTTTATTTCTGTTATTAATTCTAGTAGCATATTATCATCATTATCATTATGATAGGATTATGCGTATATCCATGGTTTTTACTCGTTGTGGTCTCAATTAATAATAATAATAATAATAATAATAATAATAATAATAATAATAATAATAACAATAACAATAACAATGATTATAATAATAATAATAATAATTAATAATTAATAATAATAATAATAATAATAATAATAATAATAATAATAATAATAATACTAATAATTAATAATTAATAATAATAATAATAATAATAATAATAATAATAATAATAATAATAATAATAATAATAATAATTATAATAATATAATTATAATTATTATTATGCTTCTTGTCCCGTAGGCTACCAGAAAATCGCACAAAAAACTTCAAGTCAGGGAACTGTGTTCTTCGCTACGGAGACGGTATCGAACCTCGGTAAGGCACGTTACTTGACTGAACTTATGGGACCTAATAAATTTAAACTCAACGATGGTTTCGTAGCCGTATGTCAGGCACATACGATGAATCCGCCTACATGGAATTTCTCGATGACTGGGGAACGGTAAGATGTGCATACGTTTCATTTCATTCGTTTTTAGTTTTTTTTTTTAATGCATTTATTAACTTTTAAAAATAACTTTATTATATTATTGTACTGTTTTCTACTAATATTATCTGCTAATGATTACACATGTTTGCATTTAAAGAGTACGTGACATACTAGCAATTGAAAGAGACAATAACGAGATAAGGAAAAGTATTTTAGAAATAAAAATGGTAAATAATGTAAACATTTTATTTACACACACAAAACACACACACACACACACACACAACACACACACACAACACAGCACATACACACACACGACACACACACACACACACACACACACACATATAATATATATATATATATATATATATATAACACACAAACAAAGAAAGTTCCCCCTATTTCAGATATCAATAATTTTTGAACCAGGAGGAATTTTAAAAATCTAATTAATGTCCATGTAGGGAATTTAATTAGCTACCATAGGACCCATTACAAAAGACATTCTCAATGTCATGCGCTTCAGTGATTAATGGTTGAATGCAAAAATGATTCCATTCCATTGAATCAAAGTTGTGATTTTAGGCTTGTGAACTTAAAAAAAATGACCTTTTTGCATTCAACCATTAATCATGAAGCACGATTTACTGATTTTTCCTAAAATTCGGTCCTATGGTAGCTAATTAAATTCCCTACATGGACATATAATTAGATTTTTAAAATTCCTCCTGGTTAAAAAATAATTGATATCTGAAATAGGGGGAACTTTCTTTTTGTGTTGTGTTTTTATATATATATATATATATATATATATATATATATATATATATATATATACCGAGTGAGTCAAAAAAAACTTTACACCTAGAAAAATGTCAATAAAAAGAAAACCAATTTATAAACCCTAAATTATTTTACATATTCTGAAAGAGTAACTCCTCCCGCATCTTCCGGTACCATTTTTGTGTGGTATGTCTTTACGGTTGGATGAACACGACGCATTGTTTGCGAACATGCAAATTTCGAATTGTGCCAGGTTGGGGATGAAATTGAAACAACAAAAGCTGACAAAAAAAGCAACTCCATCATGAATAAAATAGCATAACTTTTTAACGAAAAAGTTTTCCTCTTAATAACTTGGCAGGGGTGTCGTTACACATATTGACTACATTTTGTATGAAAATTAGATTGACTCGTCACGTAATGCACGAATGAGTACACATCAAAGAGTAAATTGCCCCTGACAAACCTAAAAAGGCCTCCTAATACTTTTGAAAAGAGATTATTTTGTCTTTGACGTGTGCTCACTCATGCCTGACTCTACAGATTTAATTCATTTTGAATTATTTTGAAAAGCATCATCAACAGGGTTACAAAGGGTCAGACTGACCTGTATGACATTCATCGATCGATTTTGAAAGGGGCAGAAAAGTAGTCGTTCGTGGTCTAATATTATTTTGATTACTCTCTCTCTCTCACTCTCTCTCTCTCTCTCTCTCTCTTTCTCTACCAGAATGTTGTGACTGAAGTGAGTCTAGGTACCAGGGAAGGCACCAACTATCAGGAAAAAAGATCAGCATTTGTTACATACGCATCGACTGAAGTAAGGGGGTCCAATAAAGAGAAAGAAATAAGATTAAATTTCAATTTCTACAAAAATTAATTAAAATCATCTAACAGTTAATGTATATTTATTTAAACATACCAAGCTGTGACAAAGTATAATGGGAAATTATTTGTTTAAGAAGGACTGGAAAGTATCCCTACTATATTTTTGAGCGGCAAAGACCCAAGGAGAAATAGTATTTGCCATTTTCTTCAAAGATAGATAATTTCCACTGAACTTTTGAACTAATTACTTGGTATAATTGTTTCACAGGGCTATTTCTTCTTTCCTAACCAAATTTTGGAGAAAATTGACCTCCACACAAGGCCAATTCTTTTGAGAAGACTGAAATAACGCGCAGTGTCAATCTCCACTCGCATTACGACATTTCAAGCTGTATGGTTTGAACTGTGTAGACTAAACTTTACAAAGATCTCGATCTAAGTTAGATCTAAAGTTAGTCTCTCTGCAGACATTACAAAAGACAGCCAAAGTACTCTTATCATTTTCTCCCCATTCAAGCTGTCCTTGGAACCATTAAACTAACCCTTTTCTACCCCTTTTATGAGATGAAACGCCACCATGTTTATTTATTTATTTATTTATTTATTTTTCAGTTATTCAGTGATTTATCGTGTTTTTTTTTCCCTTGTGAAATTGTTTTTATTACGTTATCAACAATTGACCCATCCCTTATCTAAAATACTCTTGAACATTCATAGAAGGGAATAGGCTCCTACCTGTTTTTTTTTTTCATTTCATTTTTTTTAGAAATGTGATTTAAAGAAATGATCAATGAAATGTGGATTAGTGGATTTTCTTCAAACCTTTACTAATATTTTTTTTACATTTCTGCTTTTCTAAAAAAAAAAAAATCCCAAAACATTTAAACGTTTAAATCTTTGCAACCCCTAATTCAAACTTGACAGAAAGGAAAAGGAAAAGCATGTTTCTATTCAATATGGTGAATACATGATAATACTCGTTATGTTGTCATGGTAATAGGTTGGTGCCAGCGTTAGTGCATCGGGGTCATATAAAGGTTACAGTGCTTCCCTTTCTGTTGACATGGAGTCTTTTAACAGTGCTATGGAGAGTGTAACTAAATTTGGTAGCAAATACTCATCCTATAAAGTTGGAAGCGAGAGTCTAACAGGTAAGTAAGCTCGAGTGAAAGTCATAGATTGTCTTCTAAACGCAGTGAAAGTGATGGCTCGCATTGCCTTCCAGTGCCCTGTAACATAAAGACTTACGATGGATAAAAAGTTACTTTATTTATTTATTTATTTTTTTGCACACGCACTTATTTATGATTTAGATTTTTTCTCAAAACAAAAAACAATCAATAATAATTCCAACCAAGCAGGCATTAATCATTTTACTATACACAACAAAAAAAGTAAGTCCCCCCCCCCCTAATCAAAATGATGTAACTTTTGAACGAGCTTGTTTTTTGTACGATAATTTGGAGGGAAGTTTTATCCACTTATTAAGTACCTCCTGTGAAAAAATGACATCGATCACTTTAGACATGCATGAGTAATCAACGTTTAAAGCAAAAATGGACATTTTCAAGAGTCACAAGGGTCATTTTTTAGGCTGTAAAAATAACAATTTTGTAAAATTTTCTTTTTACCTTGTGTTTAAACATTTTGGTGGATTTATCATCCAAAGTTTGATCATCCAACACCAATCCCGATACATTTCACTATTTTTTATGGATGAGTGAGCACAAGTTTAAGAATTATGTTCAGGCCTCCGAAAATGGTAAAATCCAACAATTTTATTCAAAGAATTGACATCAGATATTATCATCAACATTATCGACACATTTTGTGAGAAAATGAGCACTATTCGTCGTGTCATGGACGAGTGAGCACACTTTAAAGGTGACTTTTGTGACTTTTGTATTGACAATTTTGCCTTTAACGTGTGTTTATTCATGCATGACTCAAAGGTTTTATCTCATTTTCGCACATAAGTTAGTCCATAAGTGTATAAACATAACCGCCAAACGACATTACTCAAGACCTTTTTGTTAAAAAGTTCCAGCGTGTTGATTTGGGGCTTGTTTTTGCTTCGAGACTGTACACAATGTCAATGGAGAGGAAATCAAAATTTTAACAAAATTGAAATTCGGCTTAATTTCATTGAGGATTTTTTTAAATTCTACAGGGAGTTTTTTCACAAAACTTGGCACACAAGTTCAGGGTGGTGCTAACTAACAGGAACAAACGCTAAATTGAGAATCTGATAAGGTACGGGGTGGGGCCAAAGTTATGAAATTCCTTCTTATTTACATATTTTTCTAATAACTTCTGCTCACTGAAGCATAAAACACTGGAATTTTCGTGAAACTCGAATCAAATGAACTATCCAAGAAGGTCTGTGACAATTATCCAAAGTAAGCGATTGAATTTTAGACTACAAACGAAAAAATGGCTTTTCACGTATCAAGTGTTCATTGAAGCGTGAATTTTTAATAAAATGCCATAGCATCATTTGAAAACAATTATTTGACATACACATAACAAAAAAATGTTGATAAAATGATTTTATTACACAAAAATGGAACAATACTTAACAATGGAATTTGAAATTGTCCTTTTTTGTTTTTATTAAGTGTTCATTCAACCGTGAATTGATGAATATTGTTTAAAACACTCTTCCAGATTGCATATTCCGTCATAATCATTCATATTTAAAAGTAAAAATGTGTGAAAAATGCAGTTTTTGCAAATTTTACCTCATGTTCATCAAAAATCATTTGATGAGTTAGAAATTAAGGGTAACAACCCTTCTGAACATATTTTTTGTTTAAAAGTTTGAATTTGTTCCAATATTATTGAATGAAAGTTATGAAACTGACCTTGTGACTTTCGAAAAGTGACATTTTTTGTCTTTTGACTGTGCTCATTGAAGCATGACTTAACAAATTTCAGTAAAATTCACCGAAATGGTAGCTAATAAAATTACCTACAAGCACATGTAATGACATTCGTAAAACTCCTCTTGGTTCAAAAGTTACATCATTTTGATTAGGGGGGGGGGGACTTACTTTTTTTGTTGTGTATAGTTTGAGCCTGATACTTGTTTTTTTGTTTGTTTTTGTTTGTTTTTAATTTTTGTTCCAGGCTATTACGTTCATAAAAACAGTAATTCTATCATATTTGTTACAAGATATTTTTCTTGGTGTATTTAAACATGATCATGGATGTCCCCGTTTTCTTCCAGAGCCCATCAGTATAAAATTAATGGGCATGCACGAGGTATTCGGTGGAGACTACTGGGGATTGCTAAGCACTTACATAGCGAGTGGTCATTGCAGCGACTCTTTCCAGCGACCAACTGTCGGGGCTAACATGTTGCAAGCTATGAAGGGTTATGCTGCATGGAAGAATATACAAGAAAGCAATAGTAAGAAAAATGTTCTGACACGTAGGCATATATTATGCTCCATAAAGTTGGGACCAGGGGGAAAATTTGGACGCGATCTGTAAATTGGCTGAAAAGTGAAACAAAATAGCCCTGTAGCTTACATGTATGTGTTTCAATATGCCTAATTCCAAATGATATTTCAGTTTTGATACGAAGTTTACCAAAGTTTTAGCGGTTTCAATTTCAATATGATGCGTTAGGAAGAAATATTGTTAAATAAGTTTTTGAGGAAATGTACACATCTGTCAAAGCTCAGAGAATCTAGGTGAAGAAAATAATTGTGAGCTTTCAAATTATTTTCAAGGTATTTAGGGCGGATTTGTAGAAGAAAATTGCACTGAAAAAGATTGCCCTTCAAATGCCCTCATAGTGATAATATGACAAAAGAAGTTTATTTGTATGCACATGTACATGTAGTCCAATACATGCATTTTTTAGTGCAGTGCATGTTACTCTCAGAAGAATTTGGTAAATTCCTTATCATTTTCTTGATTCCAAAACCCCATAGCAAAAAAACAATTCTTAGGTGCATTCTTATCTCAATCTTTATGGCATCACTTTGAGACAGTTTCTTCCACTGACAATTCAATCTTATGACCACAACACTAATTTAGCTTTAACGATTTGACCAATTACAGATCCATTGATCGTTATCCCTCTCACGTGGCCTGATGGTACGTACGGACTCCCGAAGTCGACTGATGGATGCCCGAACTCCGAGTTCATTTGGACCGAAGGTTACCGAAAACACGATACAGAGGATGATGGTAGTAACAACATGTGGAGTAGTAGTTGGCACCTGGCTGGGTGGAAAGCCAAGAACAACATGCAGCACCACTTCTGCATGAAGACCACTAATACCGTCGACCAAAACTCACGCTGGGTCTGGCAGCGCGGCAGCTACTGCATCTACAAATATGGAGATTGCCCCAAAGGTACAGCACACATCAGAGACGTCAGAAAGCTTTCAGGAGATAAATCAGGCGTAATTACGCCATCGTGTGTTAACAATGGCTTGCCTCTCCAATCCTGTCTTTTTACAGAGCCATCCGATGCCTTTGATACACATTTATGACCACCTGCATTTTTCCTGTTAACTATGCCCGTTTCCCATGGTAAAGACCCCATCATAAAGATATGGCCCAACTTTTCAGTCAGATTACTGGATTATTCAACGTAAATTCTGAAAGAGAGAGATATATATAATAGAGTATGAATGTTTAGAGTAGACATGTGCCCTCGAGGCATGCATACATGCATTTTCTTACTTATGTTAGATCTATGTTGTTGATTTAATCAACCAGGAGCCGGTTTGTCGAAATCGTCACAAGTCTAAGTTGGTGGACATCCCATTGAAACACGTATTAATCCTACATGTCTCTATGGGTTGTCCAAGAACTTAGAATTATGTCAGTTTCGAGAAAAGGGGCCCCTGTGTTTTAAATGATGTTTGGTCTTATCATTTCCCACAGACTTCAAGGACGGCTATCTATTCTGGGATGACGAGGATGATGACAATAGTAATCGGAAATCGGGCACCATACCTGATGGAGAGTACGACAGAAACACCAAAATTAAGTTCTGTTGTCGAAATGATGGCGTTGTGAATAGAGATATCTACCTTCCAACTCAAGACAGCTTCATCCTTTTCCCTCGGTATCAGCACTGTCAAAGGGTTGGTTATACATTTGCTATGCATTAGCTACACTCTAAAAACTGAAGTGCTAACTTCTGGTTGCTCGTATAGTGACTGCACTTGAAGAGCTAAATCAGCACATGTAGTTCTGTTTTAGCACTTACCCAAGTGCTAATTCATCAACAACAAAAAATGTTCAATGTCGGTATGGGATTCGAACCGGCTTCACCTAGACATGGAAGAGTACCACTGACGTTACCAATAGACCAACGGAGATCTCTTTAACTTGCTTGAATTATGAAAGCATAGTAGATAATTATGGCAACTTTGAAGAAAGTTTATCATGAAATAATATGATCTGCTAGCAATCTTGAGATGTGAATTGGTCTAACGTGCTCATCAGCGCTTCTCATGCAGAGGACCCAGGTTCGAATCCCAACGAAGTCACGCCGTTTTTGCCCATTTCTGCTGAAAGTTCAGCTCACATGAAAGTGCTAAAACAGCACTTTGAGTGCAGTTCAACAGCACTTTGAGTGCAGTCGCTATACAAGCTTTTAAAAAGTGCTGATTTCAGCCTCTGAAGAGCTAAAATCAGCACTTCAGTTTTTAGAGTGTAATAAGATGTTGTCAGATGATACTGTGTTTGAAAGAGTTCAGCAGTGTCACACGGTGAAACTCTGTTAACAGCAGTTTGAACACTCTGTGAACAAAGTATGATATCATCTGTACACTGTTAGATTTTAGCGTTTTTATATTATTAAATCACATTTTTACATTTTAGGGGTTAATTCACAGTGTGAAACCGAACACCAATGTGAAAAACGGGACTTTTCTTTCTTTCTGTCTCTCTCTCGCTCTCTTTCTTTCCCTCTTCATTTTCTGTTTCTTTTTTATTTATCCGTGTATTTCTCCAGTCATGTTTTTACCGGTTCTAGGACATCCCCCGGAGGACAACTCCCGGAGGACAGCTCCCCCGGAAGACAACTCCCCCGGAGGAAAACTCCCCCGGAGGACAGCTCCCCCGGAGGACAACTCCCCCGCAGGACATCTCCCCCGGAGGACAGGTCCCCCAAGGACGACTCCCACGGAAGATAACTTCCCCCAGGGCAACTCCCTTGGAGGACAACTCCCCCGCAGGACATCTCCCCCGGAGGACAGCTTCCCCGGAGGACAACTCCTCTGGAGGACAATTCCCCCAAAGGACATCTCCCCCGGAGGACAGGTCCCCCAAGGACAACTCCCCTGGATAACATATCCCCCCACTTTAAATGCTTTATAATAGATTTTATGCCAACCCCTTGGTTTTTCTTTCTGTTACAATTATTACAGTACTTTTCGCATGGAGTAATCCTTCTGTAATGACAAGCTGGGATGGAAATGGTTGTTTAATTGCTAATCATCCATTGGAACCACCCCTTCCAATCTATGAATGGCTACTCCTTCCCTCAAAAGGTTGTTAGGTTTGGCAGATGCAGAGGTACCCCCAAAGAAATGTTACCATCTGAAAAGGAAAATTAATGAAAATGCAAGAAATAAAAGAAATGTTGAAAAATGAAGGATGCTAAATGGGGAAGCTACGGGAGTAGAAAAGAGCTCAAGAAATTTTAAGTCGTCTTAAGCAAGGGGGGGGGGTGAGCCACGATAATTAAGCTTTAAAAAATAATTAATCACAGCTTTAATTAATAAATAATCACAACTTAAACAAATTAGAATGGGCACAAAAGTTTAAACGAGAACACACACAATTTTTATTTATCAAAAAAGAAATTCACAAAATCATTTCAAACATCATCACTTGTTTTGTCAGTTTTACAAGGAATAATGTAATACAATCATTGTCATTGGGTTTAAGATTTTACAGACAGTTGTTTTACTTTTATCATGTTTATCCAAAACAAACCGAATATTCATATCTGAATGGTGTGTGTTCATAAGTATAGGGGAGACCGGGGATGGAAGTTACACGGGTCAGTTGTTACAGTTCTCAGTGTGCTAAGTTGGAACTCGAGAGTTCGTGCTAACTGGCATCTATATACAGCCTACACAGAGCTGTGATGAACTGCCGGTCGTAAGGTTTCTTCGTTGTTTTATTAAAATGTAAATCAACAAAAAACATGTTTTACAGTTCCAAGTGAATTTTTGACAAAAATTAAAATTTGTAATAGTTCTTACAACTGAAGGCACATGATGATAGTCTGGTATTGTGAATATAGTACATGTATGTCACTAATATACCCCTGAGCCATGCCCTGTAATTCTGCCTAATGGCTTTGCTACACTTGATTTTATGTGTAAAATCAGCCATGAGGTAGGTTGTTACAACAACCTACGCCATGTCGATGTACCCCAATTATATTACACATGTAAAGTAATTTTGTTTCAATTTTCAGGTGTTAATATTTTGATAAGGCCTGAGTGGGTCGAATCTGCGTGTAATCTGTTAAGTTATTTAATTATTTACGCAAACAATTCAACTCAAGTTTAGTATGACAGTAACGCCAAGGCGTCCTGCTGGTCCTCTGTAAAATTAGCAGCCGACAGAGCGTGGGTGAAGGCTGATACATAGTGAAAATTGCCCATTTAAAAGGTGACATTAAGGCTCTTGCTAAAAACCTGATATGTCCAGAATGAGGCGGAATCCTCCGTTCTTATAGGCCTCGCCCTCGTGAGTTCGGAATAATTCCCCTTTCTCATGGGCACACTGCTCAGGGTTCTAGACCCTAACTAAAAAGTATTTCGAAAGAGGTTCTCGATTTCCCTGAAATTGATGTCAGAATCATTTTCATTTTCCTTGTGTACATGTTGGTGGCAACGAGGCCGAGACGATTAATTCATCTCATAACCCTAATTAAACTAGATCTAGAAGCATTCAAGAAAGGGACTGATCGATGTAAATGGCACCATATAACATTGGTAAAAAAACCTCAGTCGACCCCCAACTGGAGAATCATTCTCTCCCTGGGTTTACTTAGATCTATGACCAAGTCTAGATCTATGTCAGTAAGGTTAGATCGCAATCTACCATTGACGTTTCAGTTCCATTTTAATTCATATTTCGATTTTCAATTCATATTCACAAGAGAATATGATGGCATGCTACAGACCTCTTGAGGTATGATTGTAGCTATTTCTTCCAGTGGGCTTCACTGCCACTGACACTAGACTGTGTTGTCCCTGTAATTAGCGCTATACCCGCTGGATTTTTAAATCCCTGCTGCGGGTGAACTGTTCAGGTTTTCCCCGATCGTGGAGTTCGCTTTTCAATTTCAAGTGAATTGAATTGAATATCAGTTATCAGCATCAAGTCAAGAGGCTCCCTTTAGAGGTGGACCAGAGAATCTGGGCTAGAAGCCACTGCTGAGTCGGACTCCAAGTTCTCATATTCAATAATATCCGTCATCGATGTTGATGTTGTCAAAAAAAAAAAAAAAAAGAAAAAAAAAAATTGCCGTCAAGAATCTAGCAACTCGTCTATAATTATGCGTCGCACAATAGGCTCAGTACGCATACCGTACATAACATGAGTGAAAAAAGGGGGCAGAGAATCTGCCGAGTGATCAAGAAGACGTGTCAAAACTTTTTTGGTTCTATGTCTAAATCTGCCTTCGAGTTCGACAACTGAATTATCAGATTTCGCAGTCGACGTCGAAACCTCTGAGTTCTGAGCGATTTTCTTCTTTCCCGCGGGGTGCTTGGACCCATACCAGGGATAAGAACATTAGATGTTAACTTTAGTTGGGTTGTTCTCGCTATTCCTGCCAGGCACTTAGGCCATGTATGGCGGTATAGCAATGTCGATGTCTGAACCGAACAACCGACCGCGGAACACTTGGGTTCATGATGCGGTCTATAAACAGTGGAGTTATTTGCGTCCATCTCCGTACATAAGTGAAACGTATCTTTGCGTCGCAAACGCAAAATTGGAGAGGAGAAAGCTTCCGAGAAAAACACTTTCGGCAACAGTCACAAATAAATCAAACGTCCATAAGTTCCAGAAACGATGAACATCCAAATACAGGTGAAGCTGCTCAAACGAGCAGAATAAAAGAAGAATTTTCCGGTGAAAATGACTGCTGTGGAAAAATTGCTTTCCACTTCAACGCACGTTGCGAACGAATTGACTGTGCGCAAGCGCAACGGGATCTCATATAATCTCGTTCCGACATGTCCGAGAATTATGAAGTAAAATATACCGCTTCGGGTCATTTTTAGTCAAAATATTTGGCTCGCGCTTCGCGCTCGAAAATCATCCCTTCAAAAGGTTCATTTTTTTTCTCCAGATTACAACCCCAAAATTACAAAATTACAAAATCCTTGTTACGGGCCTGACCATTGACCTACATAGGCCCCCCCTACTCTAAAATCTAATCAGATCATCTTCCTATGTTGATACATACTATCCTTAAGATTGAAGTTGATATCTCTCTCTCTCTCTTTTGACGATAAAATTCGTTTCCAGTAGCTGTGCGCCTCTACACCTGCCAAACTTTAACACCCTTCGCCGGAAAAAAAAACACAAAAGTTGCCAAAGATTTTGTATTTCCATGAATGGCTATTTCGGTTAAAAAAAAAAAAAAAAAAAAAAAAAAAAAAAAAAAAAAAAAAAAAAAATCGCAAATGGAGCAAAAATTAACGAGCGATCTGTTCTCCGGAATGGTTGAGTTATCCTCTGTGGGACTTGTCCTGCGGGGTAGTTGCCCCCGGGGAGTTGTACTCGGGGGAGATGTCCTCTGTGGGACTTGTCCTCCGGAGGAGTTTTCATCGGGGGAGATGTCCTCCGGGGAGTTGTCCTTGGGGGACCTGTCCTCCGGGGCAGATGTCCTGCGGGGATGTGTCCTCCGGGGAGTTGTCCTCCGGGGGAGTTGTCCTCCGGGAGTTGTCCCCGGGGGAGTTGTTCTCCGGGGGAGATGTCCTGATATGGTTTTTAACTAACGATATATGCTCTGACATTATGTGCCAACGATATTGACCGCGTTTTAAAGGCAAATAGTGGATGTTCATTTATTCTACCAATAAAAGAGCCATTTAATTTTTTGAAAGTAACCATTGCTTTTGTTTCTACATTCTCGCAGGTTAACGGAATGACAGTTACTCAGGAATGGTTCCGATTTGACAACGAAGATGACGACAATAAAGACAAGGAGTCCGCAGATCATCCATATGAAGGCCTGCAGAACAGTGGTCACAACATCGTACTTCATTTCTGTTACTACCGAAAGAAGAAATAATTTTGTGAAGCAATGATCTAAAAGTTAGGCAGAATCATGAAGTTAGGCAGAATCGTCGACATGATTGATGCTGTCATTGTATTTTGATTGATTGATTTTATTTTTTCTTCTGCATTCATAGAAGTACAACATTTTTTCTTCAAAGACAAAGTTTAAATGAGATAAAATAATGAACGTTCTGACAATGAATCAAGATCAAAACAATTCTTAAAAAAAAAAAATTATTTCCATGAAATACTAAATGATAAATTGTCAAAATATTAAGAATTTTTCGCCAAAACTTTATGAATCATTTATCGCAGAAGGACTATCAAAGTAAACAATACGCTTAAGAGTATGACAGTCCCTAACAAAACCCATGAACAGATTAATACAATTGATTCCATTATTCAGCAGAATGGACAAATAATTATTTCATGACGACAAAAGGAAACTACTAAACTACTTTACTCGTCAACTAGAGGGCGCATTGCAAGTTACCAGCACCTGAGCCCACGTTGACATTCGGAATTTGGGTTTTCATTCAAATCATTTGCTTATTTGAATTTTTGATTTATTTTTAGATAACATGAGCAGAGGAGGAACATTTATTAATCCCTTCAATCTTACATTGGTGGTGATGATTCAAAAGCACTTTAATAATGTTTTGTTTTAAGTTCTGCAATGTACATGGGTGGTTGGGATATTCAACAACAAAAAAACTACGTTGGCTAAATATCATATAATTTCGTTTTAATCTCTTCAATTTTCAGAGGTGGTGGTTAAATAAAAAAAATAATTTGATAGGTTTTTTTTCCCTGTTTACATTTTCTTGGGCGATGATGATATTAAACTGCTTACTGGTTTACTTTTTGCTTAATATTTTGCATAGTACTGTATGTAAAGCTCTAACATCACCAGTTTTTCTATATACAATCAAACCTGCATATAGTGGCCACTGTCTACAGTGGTCACCTGTCTTTAGTGGTCACCTATATTGATTCCCTCTAGATAGAAATATGTGCTTTAGAACCTGTCTTTAGAGGTCACCTGTCTACAGTGGTCACTTTTTATGTCTCCCTTTGGGTGGCCACTATAGACAGGTTTGACTGATATTACTTTAAGAGTTTGTCATATTGTGGGTCCCGAAATAATGTAATATTCCTCATTCTGTATTAGAAATAGATAATGCATTGTAAATGGTTATGCTGTAACATTTAGAAATCTACAACAGCTAAAATGAAGAAATATGGATAACAAAATTATAAAACATCACAGAATTATATTTGTAGCGTTTCAAAGAGGTGAGGAAATAGTGCCAAAAAACGTGTAAACGGAATCCTCTCTCTGTATTCACAACAGACATAAAAGGTTCTGTAACATTTGAAGAATTTTCCAGTTTCATATACACATTGCTCTAAATCATTCTTTTTTGCAGTTCGCATGATCGGACAATCGTAAATACCACGGAGTCCGTAATTATAATTTAAAAAACGTAAGATTAACTCATGATGTTACAGATGCCATAATACCCCCAAAACCTCTATATTCAATTATCTATACATCACATTTCATTTCATAGATGGATTTATATTAAATAATTGTTTAGATTCGGGGTGTATTTTAGAAATTCGGGAGATGTATGATTAATTTTAACACAAACGTTTATTTCTTGAATTTCAGTAGTTTCATTGTAAACGATAAGAATATTTTCCACATTGATAAGCCATAAATTTCATTACCTCTACACCTTTATATCTTGAATTTCAGTAGTTTTATTGTAAACAGTTGGGCGTGGTTCTCATAGGCATTGAACTTAGAATACTTTATTTTACCTCCTTTACCTCCTGAATTAAATCAAATACGAATATTTTCCCCATTGATAAGCCATAAATTTCATCACCTTTCCACACAGCTCGATCGTGTCACGATGTCAGATCACTAAATTTACGATTGATAAAATTTTGTTATACTAAAATAATGCTGTGTTATAGTGTGAGAGATTAATTTAAAGCACTGGAGACGTGCTAATATTGATATTATGACGAAACGTCAGATAAATGGTGATCATTGGAAATAGTAAATATTATCCATCCTAAAAATTCTCTGTTCAATTAATTATCCAATGAAGATTCGACAGCCACAAGATCTAGATTACATAGTAATTTATCACACATACATCCTTAGTACTTCAGTGTACGCACATCATTAGCAAATAAATTTTAATCGTGTATTTCATGTTCAGGTATGACCAATATTAATGTTTTTGTGCAGCCACTCGAACAAATTGAAAGTAACCGTTTGAGGGTCATTATATACCGGCAAAATTTTAACTGGTATATGGATCTATGTCAGCCAATGAGCAGGGGCGTATCCAGGGGGGGGGGCGCAACAGGCGCGCGCCCCCCCCCTATTGCACGACTTAAAAAAAAAAAAAAAAGGAGAGAAAAAGGAGAGAAGAAGGAAAAAGGGAAAGAAAAGAAGAAAAAGAAAGAAAGAGAAGGGAATTTGGTTCTAAACGACCATAACTAAGGCCTTTAATGTGGGGAGGGCCCACGAGGCCGACTTTTCTCCATATTGTAATATTTGCAATAATTGCTCAAACGCCCTTTTTTTAAGAAAAAGGAAATACATTTGTGACGAAAAGTAAAAATATTTAAACTAAAGTTTCAAAATTTCACAAAAGAAAAGAGGCCTCTTGGACCCTCTGCCTCCTGGGCCCTCGGCCTCCTGGGAAACATAGTCGGCCTCATGGGTTATTAGAAAGTACCCCTTATTAATTCAAAATACTTTTTGAAACCCCAAATTTTTTGGCTCGCGCTTCGCGCCTCGCTGATGCCAAATCAATGCACAATAATAACTCTAAATTTACCTTAAAAAAATTCTAAACCCCAAATTTCGGCTCGCGCTTCGCGCTCGCTGACACCAAATCAAATGCACAATAATAGTTCTAAATTTTACCTTAAAAAGATTTTAAACCCAAAATTTTAGCGGCTCGCGCTTTCGCCTCGCTGACACCAAATCATATGCCCAAATAATAACTCCAATTTTTACCTTTTAAAATTTTCAGCTTCCGCGCTTCGCCCGCTCGCGATACTAAATTGGGTCTATTTACACAATAATCTACCATTTCTAGTACTAGAAAATTCCCCTTTATTATTTCATATAACTTTAAAACCTCAACATTTTCGACTCTCGTTTCGCGCTCGGAGATTCCCAATTCAGAAGGGTATATAATGCACACATAAATAGGTTTCTACGCAACATACATTGTCTTAGGGTATAGAAACTATGTAACTTTGTGTTAATTGAAAAAAATGTGCTGAATTTCGTGTACAATAATGAATAGAAGAACCCCCTCCCCCTTCCCCTGACGGCGATAAAAATTTCCTTGCGCCCCCCCTATTGGGAAATCCTGGATACGCCCCTGAATGAGCGTGTTGTATCATTAATGTTAACCTCAGTTACATCAATAATTTGTTCGTTTCGCATTTATGTCCCTTTCTTGCGTTGACTCTGATGAGTGCGCAAGACCGAAAAACTTCAGTTAGACAGCTATATTTCGTGCAGTATATGAATATTATTTTTGTTTTTTGGTATAAATGAATTGTGTTCAGTTTGTATCGTTATTAAAAGTTTTGGATATGGGAATGTTAACTGATTATGTGTGTTCATTTATCTTTTGGGAATCGATGGAATGGTAACCAGGGGCCTGTTTCTGGAAACCGACAAAAGTCTATGTTCTTGGACAACCCATAGGGACACGTGTTGCAGAATTAACACGCGATTCAATGGGATGTCCACGAGCTTAGATCTATGACTGTTAATTTCGAGAAACAGGACCCAGTGTTGGATTTAAGCGAGATGCCAGAACTAAGCGCGCACTCTTCTATTGTTTTACCACTGGCACACGTTGAACATGACGTGAAACTCTAAACGGGGAGGATCAACGAGGCCGAGGATTTTTCACGAGGCCGAGGATTTTTCCCACTGTGCCGAGGGTGCACGAGGCCGATTTTTCTCATCTTGTAATTTCTTTCATTAGGATGTTTTTCTGCGTCAAAACATCCTGATAAAAGAAAATACGACATGAGAATAATCGGCCTCGTTGATCCTCGGCCTCTTGAACCCTGGACCCTCTGCTTAGTTGACCCTCGGCCCATATCAATTCTAGTTGTAAACTTAAGAGATAGAGGGCGCTACCATTCTACTCAAAGCGAACGCTCCTATTTACTTTTTCTGTTTTTGGACAGTTTTCATTTCACTTTTTTTCTTTATTGTGGCGAGAAACTACCCTGTTGCAAAGAAATGATCAGTTTGATTGGTAGCGTTCACAGGCTGAATTTTCTTTCAGAAATAGGGTTAACTTATTGCAAAGGGGAGAAAAAGTCCTGTCACTTGAATCAATTCGAAAGCCTGGTCAGACACTATTGGCTGTACAATATGCCAATTTTGAGGCCAGAACAGCTCAATGGCGCTTCAAAGGTCTTGCTCCTCAATGACGCGTAATTATATTACTTTAATGATCACACGGTTTTTAAAAGGTAGAATTCTCAGCTTTCCATTAATGGTATATTTCATATCAATCTCAACTCCACGTGAATGTAAACCTATCGTATGACATTAATCTTAACATAAAGACGCGTCCATTATTTGAGGAGGGGAACGCAACATTACACTTCATGAGTTAGCTGGAAATAAAATGAGCGGCGCAGAAAATTATTACGCGGTTCTACATGTAGGGAGCACTGGCTGAGAGCCTAGCTCACGTCAGCCGGTGCTAGCGAGCCGCACACGCGCGGGCTGTCTAGACACGACACTATCTACACCCACAGTGTCCTGGCGTTACGAACACGCACGGCCTAACTAATGCAAAATCGACTTACACCTGGTGGCGTACAACATGGTACATGGGTCAGTGACGGCGATCTCCGCACATGATCGAGTAATAAATGGTCAAGCATGGAGAGACAAGACAAAGTAAATAATTGAAACTTTCAAGATTGTAGTTTCTGCAATACAGGGCATTGGAGAATTGCTTCAGTAAGCGCAGTAAAAAGATCGACGGGGGGAAGACAGTAAGAGGCTTATATGGTGGCACACGGGCGCAACCTAGGTGAATGGATACGCAGTAGTGGTGCAAGACCTACAAGTTGTAAATCAGTACGTTTAAGATTATGTCACATTATAGATCTGATATCCTAAGCGATGCGATTATCGGATAGAGTCAGGATGACGACTATGGGATTCTGAGTGTTGAGAATCAAGACGGTGAAGTGTAGACTGAACGTAACGCCGGTACCATCGAAGTGGCGATGAGGTGGGCATGGTTGATATGGCGGAAATAGTGACCCATGCAGTAGAAGATTCGTTTGTGACAATTTCAAAGTGACAGCGACTTTTTTTTAACCCAATCGATAAATGAATTTACATCTCTGGAAAGGTGGAATATTCAGCTTTTAAAAACCGGCTTGATCATAAGCCTGTTATATAATTATGCGTCTATCAGGAAGATAATTAGTGGCGTATAGCTATTTGAGATGCAAAATTTGCTATGTACAGGAATTGATCCTGAACTTAGGATTTCGAAGTTGACACAGTGACAAGGACCTTGTTTTTGTCCCCTTTGCAAGTAAGTTTAGTCTCTTTTTGAAAAAAAAGAGCCTCTTACGTAATTAATTCCAAGTTGATCAATTTCTTTGAAAAAGTAGTTGCTCGCCATAATCAAGAAAACAAAGTGAACTGTGCGAAACAATACGACGCAAACTTCTATGGCAGCGTTTGATTTGCGTAGAGTGATAGCGCCCTCTTCCTCTTAAGTTTACAACTAGAATTGATATGATTTCAATTGGTTAAAAAAAAGTCCTGTCACTTGGAACTATTATGAGAGATTTTTTTCTCGATTGGTCAATGTTTACGCAAATCACATGCATATCGCATAGAAAATAATGCAAACGGCGTTTTGGCGAGATCTCTTGATTTGGAGCATCAATCTATGTAAAATACAGGTTCTGATTACAACTTCAGCACAATCATGTTATAGGCTTTCCAAAATGTCTTTTTCCTCCATCTGGTCTGAAGCATCTACTAATTAAAACCATGAGAAAAGTTCATAAATTTCTTTCACCTCCACGCAGTATTTGCTCCTCACCGGACGGGCGATACCATTGGAATGCAGGGAAGTCTTCTTACGCGAGTTTTTGTTATTGCAGTCAGCTGTACAGATTTCTGCGCTTCTCAGCCGTATTTCCAACGTTACTTTGTTGCGTCTGGCCTCTGAGATAATGGACGCGCCTTGTTTAATTACGATTCAATGCCACACATTGGTATACGTTAACTTTACATTTTACATAGAGTAGAATTGATATGCATGGGAAGACCCCTGTAAACAAGAAGAGGTATACTATAGTAGATTGAGAGGAGTGGAAGTACATGTAGGATGGTAGAGTGAGAAAGGCAGTAGAGGTATAGGAAGGAAGATTAATAAGTAGATTTGTAAAATGAGAAAAGCGGAAGAATTAACACGGTAGAAAGAATAAGATTGTGGAGCGAGAAAATGTAGGAAAGTTGTCGAGTAAGAATGTTAGAAGATGGTCATAGAGCAAAAAGGAGAGAGTGTAGATGTAAAAGTAGGACGAATGAAGAAGAAAATGTAAGCAAGAATGATAAAAATATTGTACGAAGAATGAGGTATTAGATAGGAAATGATTGAGAACAATACACACTTGCAAATAAGTTAATACTGTTGGATAAGCTCTTTTATTGAAAATTATAAGATTATAATTATTGTGTTTCAACGTTTTTGCACAATTTTGTGATATCATACTCAAATTACTTCATTTACTTGACATAATTCGATTATTGTAACAATATTGAATCATTAAATACACTCTAAAAACTGAAATGCTGTTTTTAGCTCTTTAAGGGCTAAAATCAGCATTTTTTAAGTGCTTGCATAGCGACTGCACTCAAAGTGCTGTTTCACTGCACTCAAAGTGCTGTTTTAGCACTTTCACGTGCGTGAGCTGAACTTTCAGCGAAAATGGGCAAAAACGGCGTGACTTCGTTGGGATTCGAACCTGGGTCCCCTGCATGAGAAGCGCTGACGAGCACGTTAGACCAATTCACCTCTCACGGTTGCTAGCAGATCATTGTTGCATGATGAACTTTCTTCAAATTTGCCATAATCATCTACTATGCTGTTGTAATTAAAGCTAGTTCGAGAACTCCGTTGGTCTATTGGTAACGCCAGCGGTACTCTTCCATGTCTAGGTGAACCCGGTTCGAATCCCATACCGACCACGAACATTTTTTGTTGATAATTGTAACTTGGGTAAGTGCTAAAACAGCACTTCAGGTGCTGATTTAGCACTTCAAGTGCAGTCACTATACGAGCACCCATAAATTAGCACTTCAGTTTTTAGAGTGTGCTAGGCATAATAATAGACACATCACGAAATGCTTTATAAAATAGTCTTGTGAAAAGTAGAAAATTTAAATCAGGGGTTTCACGGGTTAGCATCTGTTGGTAGGCCTACACTTTTCATTTAGATATTTGCACGCATGACTGAACAACTGACAATCTTCACAAGACAGCAAAATCTCACTTGCGCCAAGAGGATGGGTGAAGAAATGAAGAATGTATAACTTATGTTCGCGCACAAGGACACACACCATACGCACCCACACACACCCCACACACATACCCTATCTTCTCCACACTATCACACATTCAAATTTACTCCAACACCTTCAAAACACGAACACACACACACACACACAAAGACTCTCATTCACAATCACAAACAGTTCGTAGGGAATGACTTTTCCCCGAACATTCAAGGTCTTGATGAACAAAACATCACTGCTTTATCAGAACATGGGGAATGTTACTCTGAATTTTTTACTGTGTTTGTGGGTGCGTGTGTGCGAGGGAGGTTCCGTGTGTGTGTGAGTGTGTGTTCGTTTGAATGTATATGTGTTGGAGAGAAGAGTGGATGTGTGTAGTTAGATGCGGTATGTGTGTGTGTGTGTGTGTGTGTGTGTAGGTGTAGGAGAGAAAGAGAGAGAGAATTAGTTTAGAGCATGTTTACTCTATATTTTGTTAGCACAGCACAAAATACACGATTGCGCGAATCTACAGTGCGTCCCAATAACACTTGAAGATGGCTACCAAATAAAAACTATAATTATGGTTCTTGGGGGAAAGGTTTATAATTATGTAGAAAAAGCCCATATCCTTACCTATCATTATGACACCAAATAGTCCCAAAATAATGCATGCTTCAGAAAGCAATACCCACTTGTCTAAATAATACAAAAGTGATGCTGCGCTGGAATTATCACATTCTTATGGGCGGCTATAAGGGTAAAAATTAATGGTATAAATCGGATAACAAAGACAAAAGTATACTGAAAGTCAGACTAACATCAATAACTTAAAAACAAAAAAGTTTTTAAACCATTACATTTTTCCATAATTTTGATGTTCATTTATGACTTTTGGTTCATTTTCACTCTGCTAGCTGATTTATTCCATTATCATAATTATTAATTTTGACCCTGATGGCGGCTCATAAGCAGATGATAAACGAATAGTGAATTTCCGCACAGCCTCATTTTTGTGTCCTTCAAAAAAGTGGGTTTTGCTCATTGAAGCATGCATTACTCTCGGTTGTTTTGTGTCGTAATGATAGTTGAGGATGCGAGCTTTCTATACATTATAAACCTTTCCCCTAGAACCTCATATATTTCATTTGATGGCCATTTCAAAAGTGTGTAGTTTTTAATGGGACTGTACATCTATCGTAGATTAGAGATCCTCATCTTCATTAGAGCTCCCATACAAGTAGGTATTGTCATGAGTAAAAAGATGTCCCATCATTTTTAAGATGTCTTGTTTGAAGCATGAACATTTAATAATGGGTTTCATGATATATCTTGGTATAGAGTCATCCTCCAAGCATTTGTTGATACCCTTTTCACTTGGATCTTTGCATGCATGACTTAATAACAGACATCTTCAGAAGACGGTAAAATCTCACCTGCGCCAAATAGATGGATGAAAATCAAAAACAAATGTTGACATAATATGTGTACTAACATACACACACACACTCTCACCACACACACACACCCACATCCCCCACACACACACCCATACACCTATCCTCCCTCACACACACACACACATACACACACACGTACCCCTCACACAGTAAACAATTCACAATCGCATTTCCCATTTGATGTTTTGTTTACGTTTTAATGTTGTTATTTTCATAACGCCCCAAGATAACATGTTTAAAAATCTATTCCCAATTTGTGTGTTTGGTTTTTCAATAAGTAAGATTTTTCACATTGCTACAGTGACACAGAAGCTTACGTTGAGTTACGTCCGGCCTTGGAGGAGAACTTGTAAGCATCTGTCGTTGCTTTCGGGATAGTCTATTGTGATCAAGTTGTGATCATGTCGTCCAAAATATGTTGCAGGTCAGGACCTGATGAATTTGATTGAAAGCTCAATAGCGTGCACTGTTCCAAACCAAGCATCATCCAACGCCACCCCTTTCTGGCCCCCTATCCAATCATTTTAAGATTAATTGAGTCAGATTTTTTATTTCGGGATTCTATTCAAAGGCCGATAAAACGGCTTTTGGAATAAAGGATGCGGAAAACTGGCACCTTTTGAATGGAGAAGCTAGGCGCCTTTGGGGATGGATTCGCCTGGCCGGACGTTTTCACCTCCGACACCGCAGCAAAATGATGTTGCTGGAGTCAAAGAAAATGTGTATCCCTCTGTATTACGAACAGTGTGTAGGTTTTTCCTTGTCAAGTTTTAATTATTTGCAATGGAATTCGTTAATGTTCCTTCAATTTAAACGAAAACTGGGCGAGCGGAGGTATCGGTCACTTAAATTAACGCTGTTAAAATATGTTTCGTGTTTTGCTTTGTTTTGTGATTTATATTGCCTGAAGCATAATTATTTAGTCTAATAAAAATTTATTCAGACAGAATAAAAGGTGTAGGCCTACTTGGCAGGTTATACTTAATTTCCATGTTCAGTTACAAAAAAAAATGTATTAAAACCATCGGTATAATAATCTATATATATGTATTCTTATCACTCGTTGGTCAGATCGAGGTATATTTTAATTCAGTATCACCAGACTTTCGAGGATTTCCAGCTAACTATAATCGAAAATGAAATTCAATTTCGTTGTTGTTTTCTTTCTATCAGGTGTGTTACTGGTAACTGAGGCAGTACCTCTTCCCAGTGAACAATTGGATAGCAAGGTAATCATTTTCATTTTATTTTTTTTTTTCACATTATTTTACTGTGAGTTATTTTTCCATATTTTTTTAATTTATTCATTTATTTATCTATTTATTTATCACATTTGCCGTAAATCTAAACCAGTCTGTTCCTGGTAAGTTGTCACGAAAGCAAGGACGTTAATGCTCATTAATTTAAAGTATTACTCGCAATGCCGCACAGGCCTATTTGTTTTTTGTCTTAATGATGACACCCTGCCCCAATCTCCTATTTTTATCGTCAGAATATAATTAAAAAAAAAAGTGAAAGTGAATTCCGTCATGAATTTGCCTTTTTAAAAATAATTGTACTTTTATAGGCCAGGAGAGAGGTACATTTATTAGAAATAGTTTAGGTGGAATACAATAAATTTATGAAGGTTAACATATTCCAACATATACCTCCATTTCTATACAATCTAAGAATAAGTTTAGCTTTAGGCCAAGACAGGGGCCACGGAGCGTTTTTGAAAGTAGAGGGGCTGAGCCGCAAGTGGGGGAGGGGGGCTGAACAGGCTAAAAATCACAAATGTATGGTCATTTTTGCGTTTTTGTACACTTTTGCAGACAAAAGTGGGGGGGGGGGGCTGACACACCCCAGCCCTATGGGCAATTCCACGCCAACTAGGACATTTGTCAAAAATTAAAAATGTCTCTCTGATGTTTATTCTATGACCTATCACTGTCTTATCTAATGCCATAGGTGTTAATGGCTGATAAAACTCTTTCAAAATCAATAAAAATTATTTTTCAATTTCGTTCACATCCTCGAGAACTAGAACCACCATTAAAATTCAATGTGTGGGCATACATGAAAAAAAATTCACTAAAATTCAAATTACACAAGATTCTTTTGATATTTTTTCTTGAAACTTTCACTAAACGGAGAAGGGTGGATATGTTTATGTATTTAAAGATCAATAATGACATTTAATTCATGACAAGGAGGTGAAATAACCAAAGAAGTCACCTAAAAAATGCTGTAATGCGACTAACCGACATTTATCGATCTTTAAAGAATACTTTAAATTGTTTACCAAATCTAAATATCTGACTTGATACTTAAATATGTTGGCTAAGAGGTGCAAGGAAAAACTGGCAAAAGTATTATGATTTGAGCAAATATTTTTTTTTGTAACAAGTGGATTTTTTCCTTGTCCATTTTGTGTAATGCGACTAACCGATTTTTAACCTGTTGTGCGTTCATAAGAAAAGCCTGCAACATTTCTTACATTGTTATTTTGAAGCTATGGTTGTCAGGTTTAAATCAAAGTATAAACTTTAAAGAAGACTCATTTTGTAACCTGGTACCACCAAGTTACAAATTTGGCACCTAAAAGTGTAATGCGACTAACCGTGGAATTGCCCCTATACAGGGTGACCAGAAAAAAGGAAACCCAACTTTGATCAACAATGATTTCAAAAATATTCCAATGGGGATTATGAAATTTATTCAACTGTAAAGTGCAACTCATTACCATTCTAATGATATCTCTCTCACCTCGCCAATATCATGCTTCGCTGAACCCCATTGTTCTGAAAAAGTCTTGTAAAATTGTGCGTGGTTCACTTTCATGCACCTCGAGATGGTTTGTGTGAATGTGCCTGGAAAGGAAACCCAACTTTGATCATCAATAATTTCAAACATATTTCAGTGGTGATTAAGAAGTTTATATCACTGGAAAGTATAACTCATTACATTCTAATGATACTCTCTCAGCTCACCAATATCATGCATCACTGACCCCATTGTTTTGAAAATTGTCTCGCAAAAATTGGATATGTTCTCAGTAGTATATGTATGCTGCCTACTCGCACCGGCAGGAGGCATCCTCAGGATCCTCAGGATCCAAATTACGCAATCATAAGTCTACGCTAAACTTGTATCCAATTACCGCAACAATATAATTACGCCAATACAATGAATAGCGATTACGCAATACGCATAACAATATGGTCATCACCTATTATGCTTAAAGCGCCCGATGACAATAGTCATGACGGTGACGTGCATACGTTAAATCATAAGGCACAATCAATAAATCAAACACCCCCGCAGTTTGTTCTACTAACTTTCAGTATTGTGTGTGTTTTTTTTTTTTTTTTTTATTAATCATATTTCAATCTATAACAGATATAGGCGTCCTTTTTCTCAGGACAATGATCGAATATCATTGATATTGTTGCGGCAATCAGTAGAGCGTCTGCCTCCTAAACGGGAACCGTGGGTTCGATCCCCGCGTCTGTCACTACCAAAAAAAGTGGTACCCTTCTGCCTTTCGCCAGACGCGATCCGCCGTTATTTGGGAATGGCAGAGGGTAATAAATTACCCCCAGTCATCGTTATGCAGGCCGCTGGCAAGGCAGTTGTCACAAATTGAAGTGAGACTTACCCTAGTAAAAGAAGAAAACGCTATATTCATTATTATTATTATTATTATCATTGAAGTTTAACATTTAGAGTAGAGATAATGCGTTTGCAAGCTGTATTGAATAGCAGTTTGTATCCATCAGCCACGATTATGCTGTCCCGTCATGTCTAGCCAGTGGGATTGATGTACATGTTTTTCATCTTTTTGATTCTTTGGTTGTCTGCTAGGCACGAATATTATGGTTTATGTTTGCTGGTTGCTGCTTCAGTCTACCCATACCGACCATGCAAGTATCCTACCGGTGGTTTGCACTCTATCTCGTATGCCATTATTCAGACTATGAAGAAGACGTCAAATGAAGTCACCATAAGAGGCCGTGTGTCTCTTTGTAGGAAAAGACAAAGTCGAACCAAGACCTCTTATTCATGAATTGATTCATGCATAACGCAGGCAACAATACATCTATTTCCAACCCTCTACTCTATCTTTGTGCACAGTTCATTTGTAATTACCAATGCAATAAACACGACTATGCCACAATACGCGAATGAATAGTCAGGAGTTGACGTCACTAAGCCTGATCAATCAATAAGAACCCCGCTAGACGTATTCTTCAAGCATCTATACTTTTGTAGACAGCATAAGCACAATCCGGCAGCAAGACTTTTATTTCATGACATGATACAGACATTGAAGACACAATTAAAATAGCAACTTCAATTGCCTTGATGCGGTGCAAAAGCATCGCCCCACTCCTGTACACTTCCCGTCTTCCACGCGTTTATTATCTGTCATATTTACTCTTTTACGTTCTACAAATCTAGAATTACCCCGTTCCTCTTGATAACAATCAATAGGCCATTTCCAACTTGCACTCTTTGCGCGCTTTTTCCTGTCGCTATGATTATCTGCGCTCTTGAAGTTGTGTTTATTTTTTTTACCTTTTCTTTATTCATGAAACATTAAAATTTGTTTCCATTTGCATTTTAATGAATCAATCTCGAAAAATATAAACAGTTAATAATTAGCATAATTCGTTTTTAACCATTCTGGACATACAATTGTAGTTAACTATCTTGTTGTTTAATAATTATTTCTCGCAAATTAATAGTAACCACTTCCGATAAAACATCGTTGCGCAATACAACATTCTATTGCTGGATGTTTAATGATTTGCCCGAAAATTTCATTAGCTCATAATACATCTGCGTTCAATTGTTTTTTCGCGGCATAGCTCCTTTTACAAGACAGAAACACTGCTCGCTAAAGGAAACTTCAAAACATGTAAAACAATTAACCTTAAGAAGTTTGCTTTAAGCGTTAATTGAACCTAAACGCTCTGTTCGATATGTCATCTATAGCAATAATTTAGACTGTCAGCTTGTTGCCTATCATCTTCATCATGCCATTGTAATGTCATGTTGTAGTTTTATTTCTTCGCTTACATCTGGTTTAGATGATTATACTGAACAATTAACTAAACTGAAACCCAAACAGAATGTAAATGCTTACTTATTCACTCATTTTTGTAGGTGTCTCGAAGCTAAGAACGCGGTTTATATACACAGTTCGTTTTTTTTTTCTACTTTTCTTTTATTTTCTCTTTCCCCTCTACAATTTTGTCTCTCCCCTCATCACATCTCTACCTCAGGGGAACACAATATAATTTTAGCACTTCATGTATGACATGATTCCCCCTATTTATCGATGGTTTAGTGCAAGTGTTTTGTCGCTCCTTTTATTTGTCCCTTCAACCTCTGTTACCAGTATCGGTTTTGTCATCAGTTTGGTTGTATTTCATGCCACATTTGTGATTTATTTTATTTGTATCGCCACGCCTCAACAGTTAAATAACAATCCGTACCACCATTGAAACTGGTCACTTCAACTATCCAAACAAATTGTAAAAAAATAAATAAAAATCCAAGTTGCAACAAGAAAAGTTGCTAGAATCTCTTCATTCGTCATACTACCTCGATTAAAAAAAAAAACAACTTAGCGTATTTTGAAAAAAATCCAGTCATTTGCAATCTTTAATCAAATGACGAATGTCAATAATTGCTTGATTAAACACAAACGATACCGAACGACTCACAGATCGACCAAATCGTATCGATTTCGAACATACCGGGAGGTTTATTAACCAGAGATATTTACTGTAATTGCTAGGTTTTCAGAATTAGTTTCTTCATTTATTTATTTCTTATCTTTTTCAATCAGCTTTCGAGTGTACTTTGATTATTTCGAGGCCAGTCTAGAGTTGCATTTACGTTTTCTGAATTTAAATTTATTACATTAATATCAAGTATATTGATGATTCGAAAGATATGTTACTTCTCAAGACACAGACGAAGCACGCGAGACACGGTACTTGCTAATTAGGATTGACCGTGGATAAAAAAAATCAATATAAGTTATGTACTTGTGCAGCGCTTGACCCTCATTCGTGTGAGAAATCCTTGTTGCGTTACATAATGTGATTTGCTTATAGGAATAGCCTTAAGTTACATCAACGTCCTCCTTAGAAACTTAGTTAAGGAGGAAAATCTTATCATAATTGCTCTCAACATAGATTATTACCACAATTACCCTTTCATTGATACAAATTAAACGCTGCTAGTTTAAATATAAGATAAGTTTGTACTCGCATAATAGCGCGATCGATTTACTTTTAATCCCCCCAAATTTGATTAGACAATATTTTGGATGATGAGGAAATGACTCTTCATTATTTTATCCCGTCTTCTTCCTGAATTTCAACTATATAATCTATTTTTTTTTTTTAACACCCCTACCGTCTATGATCCTCTTCCAAACTCTATCTTACTCCTTTCAGTATGATTGTTGCACAGATAATGATAGGAAGATCATGTGAGAAAAAAAACGTTTTAATTTATCTACCCTAAAACGTGATAACAGAAACTACAAATTATAAAATTTAAATCGATATGATAGGCAATTAAAAATCTTTAGATGACAAAACATGGTTATAGCAAAGTGTTAAATGCAAGTGCATGACAATAACATTCTTACCCATCATACAATTATTAAATATTCATGCACATATAACAAATCATATCCTGTTTTTTTCTTCTTTTTTTTTATTGTACACTTTCTTTTAGTAAATCTTGCTCAAAGCGCTTTACCAGAATATTATGCCGTTCAGATGCATTATCATTAAATTTCTGTTTTGTATCTGATTAATTATGGTTATCCCCAGAGTTAAAACGCGAATCGCGTAGTAAACGAGCATTCTCTTTCGTGTCGCCACTGCATCTGCTAATGGATCCTTACCTAACTATCGCAGCTATGCGTATGCACCACCCGATTGTTTCTGTCCATTACTTGGACACTGTGTCAACCGATAAGATGTTCTTATATTTGTTGTGTCGATAACATCTTAGTCTCAGTTGTTACAGTTGATTTTATTATTGAATCAGCTTGAAATTTAAGTTATTCGCCATAATATATATTATTACGACAGAATTAGTTGATTGACCACAAAATCGATCTTTGAATCCTTTGATATCTCAAAACCAACAAAATTATTAAATTCAACATATTAGTCCATTTCTATTCCTTATTCACACTAAAAAGAAGTTGCATGTTAAGGTCTCTGAAATTAAAACATTTCTGTTCACTATTATGACACTATTACCTTATTAGCTAATCTATTCAATACCACTTTCACAGACACTGGAACTTGACCTTATGATATCATCATCCTGTTAAATTGTTACTTGTTTATGTCTTTAGTTGTATTCACGTTTATTTTGTTTGTCATGTATATGTTCACAGGGCCCCCGGAACAACAATGTTATACCACGATCCGGGCCTTACCCTGTATAAACTAAAACGGACATAAATATATAAATAAAAAATCAAATAATCCAACTGCGTTATTAACTGGTTTCTAACTAGCCATAGTTATTAGCCGTTTTAACGCTGATCTCATCTTTCCTGTCGAAGTATCTCTGATTCCTCTCGCTCGACACCTGTTCGCCAAGACGCCGTGATCTTCGCTTTCGGATGTATAACATTTGCGCTAAATATAGCAATGGTCTTTGCTTAAACGCTCTACCCTTTGATGCCTCAACAAAGCAGACAAAGATGGTTAAAGATCAATACAGTAGACAACAAGCATGAAGACTAAGTTTAGGATTAGCTTCGATGTGGGCTTCCCTATCCCTTTTCAATATGTAAAATAGCACTCATAATTTTGGCTGGTTCCCGTGGCGGTCATATTGATAAACCAACTGCAGATGGAGCAACAGAACTCGTGCCCTCATTTTGGATCTCATCTGAACCTTCCAGAAGATATCAGCCGTCCGATGTACTTACAATCCCTCCAACACAGATTATTCAATACGACAGCAGTATTGACCTAATTGCTATTTAACCCCATTACTTTAACATCATTACGAAAGCATGGATTCCCCAACATTCAGCTGTGATACCTGCGACACAAAATTTACCGTCAAGTCCAACTTGATGCGCCATAAACGTCTGCTACATGGTCAACGAGTATTATACGTTTGCGATGATTGTGGCAACACATTCAGTCGGTTTGATAATCCGAAACGTTATCAAAGAAACCATCAGGCATGCACCAAACCCGAGAAGAATGAAGAAGTACTACGTTTTCATTGCACAACATGCAAATCTCAATTCCTCAACGAAAAGGATTTGAAGGAACACAAGGAAACTCATCAAATAGCAGAGGAAACATTTTTGTGTTATACATGTGGAAGGGTGTTCAAGCAGAGAATCCGATTTTTGAAACACATCAAACTACATCGCCCGAGTTCAACCAGACTACATAGAAAGAACTTATCTAGACAGGTTACTCCACATGAGAGTAAGTTTAAGTTTTTTTGTTGTTGTTTTTTTTAGATAATTTCATTCAGTTTTAATGGAAACAATCTTGGTTTAGTTCATAACAACGAGCATCATAATATATAGTACTTGTAAATTTAGCCAAAATGAAATTAAGTTAATTAGAAAATTATGAATAAATAAATCAGTCAACTCGATATTGGCAACAATAAAACAAAATGGATGATGCTATAACTTGATTTTATCAATTATTTTAAATGCTCAAGGTATGGTATTAACAGTGCTTCTTCTCCTTGCACGTGTAAATTTGTATTGAGTATTGTGTCTAGCAAGCTGCCATGTTACTAAAATATTCTATTGTAAATAAACAGGTGTTGAAAAGCATTCTAATATACAAGAAGTTGTATATTCACTGTTATAATTATTATTATTGTTATTCTCAAAAATTACAACTGTATTAGAAAAACAGTATTTTTACATTTTTTCCCATGACATTCATCTAAGAAGTTTTCTTGAATCATAAGTGTGTACAGCCTTAGAAGCGCAAACTCTTTGGTCACTGTCATTTGTATTAAAAGAAATCACAATAGAACTCCGGTTAATATTCATTGCCACATTACCAGCGCTCAAAACTAGCTAATAACCATGATAACTAAATACATTTCATAAACGAAAAGTGTTGTGTATACATTTTAGAGCTAAAATCTAACCAGTTCAAGATTCAAGATTCAAAGTTTTACTGTCCGTAATGATACAGAAATTTGTTTTCCATTGGTGATATACGTATAATACAGATTATAAACATGAAATATATTAGTGGCAAGACAATACAATACCAATTCTCAGTCGCATCAGTAATGCAGTACTAAGTACTTCATCTTCTCCTTTATGCAAAACATTATAATGCGTATATGTAGGCGTTTAAATATCATTATGCAATAGTGACATTCTAAACATGAGTTCGTGGTGTAATTAACCTATGATATATCCGTTTTAATATACTGAAAAAGATGAACAATAAATAACTTTTTATTGAATAAATGAATTATGACTAACAGATGAGTAAAACCATTTTTTTTTTTCCCATCTTTTCTTCTACCAGGACCCCTACAGTATTCAATTCAACTCCATCATGTCCATTGGAACTGCCAACACACATAGACCAACTGGCTGCGTAGGCAAGATTTACCGGGAGCACTGCTCTACATCAGAGACAGGCGGCAACAGGTAGAGTTTACCGATGGTACAATTTCATCTACCCAAGTCAACAATAACATCCTGGAGAAAAAGCTCAAGCTGTCTTTGATCAACAGTCTACAGCCTTCAATCAACGTTCCTATGGGTTTGTACTTCGAGAACAATGAAACAGAGGAGTGCCGTTATTACTACGCCAGTCCGAAACAACTAAAATACTCGACTCACCCATGTTGATTACCAACCAGGCTTCTTTTCAAGAATTTATTAAAACCGTTCAACATGAAGATGTCCTAGAATATGCACGTTCACTACGCCCTAATTCCAAATGGGTCGTCCAGCACATCACTAATGTAAAGTTCTATGTCTTCCGTCTCGTCGACCATCCCATCGGAAGAGGAGTCGATCTCCCCCTATACATCAAATATAATCAATCCATCATGGCGCTGGTGAAAAATCGAGACAAAGGACAAACGTACAACGATGGACTGTGCCTGTTCAGATGCCTTGCCTTAAGCAGAGGTTGTAAAAGCAAGGGAATGGAGGGAATGGCAAAATCATTGTATGAACAGTATGAGGGCAATATTCCTGTTTCAGAATTCGAACGGGTGAAACTCGTTGATTTACACCGGGTTGAAGAAACATTCAAAATAAATATTACAGTGTATGAACTTACAACTGTACGTGTTGATGAGGGAGATAGTGGTGACGAGTTAGAAGAGGAAACATTCCCTGCAGGTAAAGACAAGATTACAACCAAGCTCGTTCGGCGAGGGTTGGAGAAATTCCCCGACATCATGTATGTGAACCTGTACGAGGATCATTTCAGCTACATTACTGACATCGACCGGTATTGTATGAGCTACCAATGCCGAAAATGCCAGAAGCTTTGGAAAACGAGGAAGTCTCTACATCGACATGAAATGACATGTACGGTGACCGACACCACACAAATCTTTCCTAAGGGCATCACTACCTTTCATAATCCACCAACTCTCTGGGAGGAATTGGCTGATGAGGGCATCTCGGTGGATGAAGACCGAAAATACTTTCCATTTTTTGCAACTTTCGATATCGAGAGTTACATGGAAAAGACATCGGAGATAGAAAACGGAGATGCAGCAAAGTTAAACTACATTGAGAAACACATTCCCATGAGCGTTATTATGAACTCAAATGTCCCTGGGTATGATGAAGCATTTTGCCTCGTATCAGAAGGAGATCCCAATAAACTGATCGGTGAAATGGTAGATTATCTTCTTGAAGTGAGCCAACGCTCGTTCTCATTGCTCGAATCAGCCTACGCCGATGTGTTGGGAATGTTGGATGAAAAGGAGCAAGAGGTAGCCCGATGGATGCAGCAACGAAGAGAAGAGGAAATGCCCTCCCGAAGAAAAATCACGTGACTAAACTTAAGGTGCAGCTGCTGAGTCATCTTAAGGATCTCCCCGTGGTTGGTTTCAATTCTGGCAAGTACGATATCAATGTGCTCAAACAGTTTCTATACCCGATTCTCCTGGAAAAGGACCCCTTCGGTTACATCATCAAGAGAAATAACGATCACATGGCTATAAAAACGCAACACCTTCGATTTCTCGACATCTTGAATTACTTGGCCCCTGGATTTTCGCTTGCTTCATTCATCAAGGTGTATGGATGTAAAGAGAGTAAGGGAAATTGTCCACATGGTTGGGTCGATTCATTGGAGAAACTTGAATTTACTTCCTTACCCCCAATCGAAGCATTCAACAATGCACTCAAGCAAACAGCCCTGACATTGGAAGAATATGAACACTGTCAACACATTTGGCGGGATCAGGGAATGACCTGCCTGAGAGACTACCTGATTTGGTACAACAACCTGGATGTCACCCCACTCATTGAGGCAATAGAGAAAATGAGATCATTCTACATGGAGAGGAACATTGATCTTTTCAAGGATGGGATATGGCCTCACCATGAAATACCTCATGCAGTGCAGCCCAGATGCTCACTTCAGTTTGATTTCAGACAAAGACAAAGATCTGTTCTATACCTTTCGAGACAATCTGGTGGGTGGACCTTCCATCGATCTTCCATCGTTACCATGAGAAAAATAAAACGAAAATACGGGATGATAAGACATGTCAAAATATCATCGGTTTCGATGCTAACGCCCTCTACCTCTCCGCTATCATGCAAGACATGCCTACTGGTCATTACATCAGACGAAGAGCTCAGAATAATTTCAAACCTGAAAACAAACGTCCTATCGCTCAGGAATGGTTAGAGTTTGAAAGTTTCTCCAGACAAATACCCATCAGGCATGCTGGAAACAACACTGAGAAGAGAATAGGGCCGTTGCAATTACCCGTCGATGGATATTGCGCCGAAACAAAGCAGGTGTTCGAGTTCAATGGATGCTGGATACATGGGCATCCCTGTCACTTAAATAAGGGAGAAACAGAAAACCAGAAATTGGGAAAGTCGATGACAGAACTCCTGGAGAAAACTGAAGAAAAACAACGATACATCGAATCACTCGGCTATGAGTATATTTCTGTCTGGGAATGTGACTACCTTCATCGTCGCAAACATGCCAAAAACCTCATCACTTTCCTATCACATCGTTTTCCTCCTACCAAATTTCGACATGGCAGACTCAAGACCGCCTACTCTCTGCTATTTCAAACAATGAACTATTTGGATTCGTGGAATGCGATATTCACGTTCCTGACCATCTCAAAGATCGATTCTCAGAGATGTGTCCAATATTTAAGAACGTGGACTGTATCAAGGGAGGATATTGGAAACATGATGGGGGCTTATGCACAAGAGCATGGTATTATGAAAACTCCTCGGCGCAGCCTTATCGGGAGTATGTTTGGCAAGAACATACTGCTGTACACACCCCTACTCAAATGGTACCTCACCCATGGACTGGTGGTCACCAACATCAACTAATTCATCGAGTTCCAACCCCAGTCTTGTTTCAAACATTTTGGTGAGGCGGTTTCAGATGCCCGGCGATCGGGAGATGTTGACAAGTCTAAGAGTATCATTGCCGATACAATTAAATTGATTGGCAACTCGTCTTACGGCAACACGATCACCAACAAAGAAAGACTTAGGAATGTCAAAGTTTCAAATGAAAATACCGCCCTCAAACAAGTGAATGAAATTCGCTTTCGAGATCTTAATCCAATCGCAGAAGATTGCTATGAAGTAGATTTGGCAAAAAGCAAGATCCAAATGAATCTTCCCGTTCAAATTGGCGATGCTGTCTACCAATTGGCAAAGCTACCTATGCTGGAATTTTACTATGACTTCCTTCTCACCTACATCGATCCATCTGACTTTCAAATGTGTGAGATGGACACCGATTCCGCCTACATCGCCTTGTCTGCTGATTCGATCGAGACTGTCATCAAACCCGATATGAGAAAGTTGTATGAAGAAGACAAATTTAATTGGTTTGCACATGACGACACGCCTAGCAACGCTCATCATGACAAGAGAACACCCGGTCTGTTCAAAGTCGAATGGGAAAGAGATGGTATTGTAGCACTATGTAGCAAGACATATTACTGCTTCGGGGCCAGTGATAAATTCAGTAGCAAGGGTATCAACAAACGACAAAATGACATCACCAAAGATATCTACCTACGTGTACTTCATTCAAGGGTATAGCGGCTGGTGGAATGAATAGGGGATTTCGCGTCGTCAACAATGGGGTGTCGACCTACACCCAAGTTCGAAATGCCTTCTCATACTTTTATCCCAAGCGCAAAGTCTTGGAAGATAATGTATCCACGACCTATCTCGATATCTAATTACCCTTGTATGATTTCAAAAGGGCAATTACGTTGTTAAAACTATTTAATTCGATGTGATTACTGATGTATCATAATGAAGCCACGAAATAAAATAAATTGTGTAGTTTTCCCCTGATTTTCTTTCATGAAGCAGATCGGTACATGTCTATACTGAAGACGTGGAAGATATACACTTGAAACAAAAACTTTAATTCATATATATTTTTTTAATGATTATGTACTACGCTTTTAGTAGGCCTTTTTTTAAATTACATATACTAGCTTCAAATTTGCATCTTTGGCTTCTTTTGTCAAATTAAAAAAAAAACAAAACTTCCGTAAATGTATTATTACTCTCAATTTGGGTACGACTGTAATTGAACCATTAAAACCATGTGATACATCTAAAGACAACGAAATTCTTTAAAGATGTAGCTTTGATGAACACCGCGGTTAGAATCAGTGAGGCTCTTCTAAATCCAATCTAAAAACGTTCTTTTTTGCAAAAGAATATAATAATTTGGTTCAATTGTATTTGATATTCTTCAGAATAGTTAAATATAAATTAATTGTGTAATATTTGAATGATTAATTTTCACGGAAGACCTATTTCGAGCTTGTTTCGT
>CALNVZ010002988.1:0-10554 GCA_940671915.1 Paracentrotus lividus
AATGATGTTTAAGTACAAAGAAATACATTATGCAATCAATATACTTCACGATTACCACGCCAAGTCTCCTTGGAATTTAGAAATTACTTAAAAATACGCAAAAAGTGCAAAAACGTGATTTCGCCCTAATTTATTCAATTATTGAAAAAAAGAAGATTTATCGGCTAATCTGCTAATATTAATGGTCCGATCAATGTAGAATTTTGTATGGATGTTAAGGCATATGTAAAATATAACCCTGTACTGTTTGTTTGTATTTTGAGAAAATACTTATTTAATTATGCAAATTTATGCAAATTAAAGGTCTATTTTTAGAAAATTATCACTTTGTTTTAAACAATTGCTATGAAGCCCAATTTCTTGTTAATAGTTGCTGAGTTCAATACTTAACACAATTATGATTAAAAAGATGGACTTTCTCATGAATTCCTTTGTATTCTTTTTTTTATTGCTTTCTATTGTTTCAATTGTTTGTATTTTTGTGTATTTCGCAATGTTTTTGGCTCTTTTATGTTTCTGAAATGTACCTTGATTGATTTCAAGATATCCAAGATGATGCTTGAAGCCTTTTAGATGCAATTAGGAGTGATGTAGAGCTTGTGAGGTGAATGGTGCATTCAGTACACAAATGGGCAATAATTGAATTTTTCGATATTTTAAAACTTTCATAATTGCACGTCAAAAAATGGTTCCTTACTTAATAACTTTTTATATAGAGACCGAATTACGACTGTTCTGACTGGGGGAGGGGTCTCTGCCAATTTAACCAAATATAAAACATCCATGACTGCTGCGCAACCGCTGCCAACCCCAAAAGTGCAACTTTTTTTCTAAGAACACTGCCCATTGTGTTGTTAGGTGATGCAACATTGCATTATCGCATGTCAGACCTAAATAGCATGTAAGATAATATTTTGCTTTCATTTCAGAAACAGAAAAGAGCAAAAAACATTAAGAAATACATAAAAATAAAAGTAATTGAAGACAATAGAAAGTGATAAAACAAAAGAATACAAAGGAATTCATGAGAAAGTCCAATTTTTTATTTAAAATGTTGTTGACTATTATGCTCAGCAAGTTTTAACAAAAAATTGGCTTAAAACAAAATATTGATAAATTTCTAAAAATAGACCTTTAATTTGCATAAATTTGCATAATTAATAAAGTATTGTATCAAAATACAAACAAGCAGTACAGGGTTATATTTTACATATGCTTAACGTCCATACAAAATTTTACATTGATCGGACCTTTATAAGCCGAGATATCTTCTTTTTTCAATAGTTGAATAAATTAGTGCAAAATCACGTTTTTGCACTTTTTGCATATTTTTGAGTAATTTCTAAATTCCAAATAGACTTGGCGTGGTAATTGTGAAGTATATTGGTTGCATAATGTATTTTTTGTACTTAAACATCATTTGAACTGAAATTCTGGACACAAAATGCCTCAAAACGATCCAAAAGAGAGCTGACATCAGGTGTACCCAAACTTTTGGAGGGCAGTGTAGATTATTATAAATTTAATCCAATCTCAATCGAAATTCTTGTGATCAGGTATTGGGGAAATGTTGCACTATATTTTACGTTAAGTCATATTCATTACTCACACAATTTTTCATTATATTTTTCTATATTTTTCTTTATAGTACGTGTCCTGTATTTTTACAGCTGACTTTTGCACTTTTTAAAGTTTTTCAGGAAATTGTACTGTCACAACTTATATAATAAATATTTTATTAATTTCGGTGTTATCATGCTCCATAATTCAATTTCCAAGCTATAACTTTTCAGTAATTTTCATATTCGAAAGTAAAAGTTTGCAAAACAATTTTACCTTGTTGATTCACATGTTCGTAACCCGTACGCTCCGCACTTTACTCTGTATGTCTGAATAGCTGGTTTGATGTATGTTAAAGTATATGTCTCTGTATAGGACTGCAAGGGACACCATGGCCTCCTGTAACAAATAAAATAAAAACAATTGATTAGTTTCATTATCTAATAAACACAATTCTGCATTCATATTAATTCTTTTATCATGATATGACAAGAGGACACAAAAGGGGCATGTAAAAATGAGTACTGCCAGCCTTTGATTCCAGCATTTAAATTCGATGAGTAAATTGTAATAACCAGTAGCGGATCTAGCCTTATGTCACGCAATTGAAAGTATCGGTCCATTCCCAAACATAATCGAGCAGCTATTGTCCCCCGACAATTGGGCCTGCACAGTCTTTAGAATTGTGAACCCTGGATCCTGATAACTTAATAATTATACTCACCGAGTAGTGCCACATAATATTCCCTTCATTATTACAACAAAAATTCATAACATATTTTTTCCAAATACATTATTCACGTCATTAAAACGATATACACTTCTCCGCATACCCCCCCCTTCTCCAGTCCAGCTCTATCTAATGTTAATAATTATGTTTTATATGTTACTAGTTAATGATAATTCACAAATTAAATTATTCTTCACATTATTGCGCATCTCCTTCTTTATTTGGTATGCAATTCTAACTAAAGTTACCTAACTTTCCAGTTGACACGTAATTTAGCCGAACATATATAGACAGCTTGGTCGATAAGCGCATACATGTTGTTTTGTTTATGTTAGCGTACTTTCTTTTCTTTAATGATCTTTTCTTATAATTTCTTTTTTATTTATTTTTTTTGTTATATATTATATATCTTTGTTCATTTCTTCCCATGCTCCGGACACAAAAAGTGGTCTGCTTTAGTACCACCCACCTTTTTTATTTTTTGTCTATTCATAGTGTTTTTGAATTTTTTTTTTTCTATTTTTCTTTTCTTTTTATACCCTCGTAGCAATCCCTTTGTGTTGTCTTGTGTTTTTCTCGCTTGTTTTTTTTTTTTGGGTGTCAAGGGGCGAAGGGGTTTGGGGGCCAGATTTGAATTTTATTATAATAGTGTGTGTGAAACACATATGGATCATATCGTAGAAGGCGAATTCTACAGACAACAAGATTCCTGCTAATTTCATCTAAATGTAGTGTTCTACTTAAAGAGATCTATAAATTGCCGCAGAAAATATTGCACGTTAATTAGTATTACCAAATTTTATAAATACAGGATAAAGTGTAATCAGTGCTGAAAAGAAGAACGACTATACAGATTTTTCAAGCGAGAGATTAAAAGATTATCTGAAAGAGTCATGTAAAAATATGATAAGTGTTGACCGAGTGATCTCCTGCCACCGATATAGACGAGTATCGTGTTACACATCATAGCGAGGAACTCGACATCCGAATGCGAAAGTTTACGAATGCTGAACAAATTTAATATAATTACATACATATAATTTTATTATATGATCATTGTATTATTACTGAAAAAACGAAAAATTGTGATACTAGTGAATTCATTGTTACGCATGTATACAGTGAGTTTTATTTTTTTTTTTACCTTTGTTTTGTATTAAATGTTTTTTCAATTTTTAGCTCCGAGTGATTGGATAGTTACATACAATGTGAAATTCGAAACTTTATGCTTTAATCTTAACTGCGGCGGGTTATTGCTTAATTATTAAGAGAATAGTAAAAACAAAACCTAACAAAATTCAGACTTAGCCTCAAAATCGTTAAGAAAACTGAATCGCAAGAATGCTCTGTGATTGTCATATTGACTGCGTTAATATTGAATATTAAATATTTTTCGCACCTCGACGATTGGAGGGTAATTGGGGTCATGTAGGAAGAAAAACTTATTTTGATGTCTAATATTGTGGGCAGAAATAGCGCATGCCTTAGTTTTATATTTTAATAATATTGATTAAAGAATTTGGGAAGTTAACTAGTCTATCATGTTTGATGTGATCATATCACTATACACTTCTTTAATATATCAATATTCTGTAGCTTCGATTGCAGCACGGTATTCGTCCGCACGAAATGAAGCGAGGGCTGGAACTAGCAAAACATTGATAACGCTCTTATTGTTCACTCTAGTGCTAGCATAGCAACGTACACGAATTTTATCGTTTCGCAAACGCTTAGAGCGATGGAAACGATACGTACACCGAGCTGAGAGTTTGGATGATTTAGCGGTTAGAGGTCGTGTTTTCATGTGCAGTTTTGCGGAAGTATTATTTTAGTGGATTTTAGTGAACAGAAATCATGGTAATCAAATTTCATGCGTGATAGGCCACGACAACTAGCCGATTGCCTAATACTTATCGGGTTCCCGCGTGCTAGTATAAATTAACCTGTGTATTGCAAATTAATTATCTTGCTTACACAGTCCACATTAATGCACATAACAGACACGTACGTGTTAGTTTACGGCATATTATTAGGGTTGTTTTGTCGTTCTTTATTTCCATTTTCGAGTTTGTAATATGATAATTTATAGTATTATCCAATAAGTATTTGTTTGTTTTAATTGGGATTAAAAAAGACACATATATCTACATAACTTTCACACTGCTGAGCGGGAGGGTAAAAGCAATCTTGAATGCAATATGTAATACAAATAGAGATGTCAAAGAGTAACCCAAAGAGTGGGCTCCTAGCGGACTTTAAATATATTATCTGGACACCAGCGCTGTCCATCATACTCAAGTGGCTGAACCATAAAGGGGTACCGCTAGTATTCAGCATGGCCACATGTGAGGAAATATCCTACAGGTGTATTGTGTATAAGATCAGAACCGTATTAACAATTGGAGAAGTTACTTCTGGAATATTAATACGATGGATAGACAACCTAATCACAAGGTGTGATTAGTAATCGAAAGATTAATAAATTCAAATGGTATTATCAGATAATATTCGCTTTTCGACCACTGTTTTTGGAAACGGAAAGCAAAAACTGGGAGAACTTATTGGGTTGTCTGACCAAACACATGTTATATTCATTAGTCAACGATAAATATATCGCATGGGTAGTGTATCATTATTTATATGGTTACGTCATGTACTCCACAGGTAATGAATTGTAGTACAGTGAATTTTTTTTATCCTGTGGCAAAACTCTTCTGATTCAAGATTTGCTGGAAATAACTCTGAGGCATCACGATTCTTGAATTTTGTGCACGGAAAAAATAAAAGTAGTGCAATAGACCCTGAATAAGAACTCTTATAATGTTGTTGTTTCTATAAGGGCAAGATCCACTGAAACCATTGTCAATAATTTTGTTGATGTCTATGTTCTGAAGTGTATATCATGAGAGTAGTTTTATGTTCATAGGATGCGGCTAGCGTTTATACGCACACCATACTTGATGTTTAGTTGAATATCACGAAACGTAGATTGAGGAACATGGATGAAGATACAATCATGTGTTTTAGAATTGAATCACAAGATTGTTATACACTTTCCTGGAATGATATCGTGCTCTATGGGAAGTAATTCTCATCAGGATTGATTGGTGCCTTGTATTCGGTAATGGTTGTTTATTCCATTTTGGTCACTATGTTAGTTTGGCGAAGTGCTCAAATGAAACATATTAACAGATTAAGACTAGAAGCCCGTTTGAGTGAAAGAAAATATATGAAAAAGCGATATTTTTTAGATTTCGTTTAACAACTGAATATTAATTTCGGTTGACATATTCAGCATCAATGCCAAGTTGACCGATGATGTACTTGTCTTACTATCGCCTCTCCCACCAATCTATGATTACTGTCCATGACGTAATCTCCGTAAATCTTCTCACTCAGATTGCAAAATAAAGAAAACAAAATAGCTTTCGTTGTTAGTGTCTTTTTGCCACCTTTTCCACGTTTTTTCTTTTTGACCAATTCAATCTTTTTTTTTCTCTAATTATTATTTAATTTTTTGAGATGGCCACGTCTGGTGCAATCTATGCTCTGCTTTGCAGGTATAATTGATCAAGGGAAATAAATAGGTAGAGAGTTATTTATAACATTATTCGTCAAAAACCGCAGTGCAATAAGGGAAGGTGTTTTTGTATAGAGAAGTTAATACATTCTGACTAATATATCAAAAAGTGAGTCGAAAACAAATGGTTGAGTATAATGATATATTATAACCGGTAAAGTTCGCCTTAGTAAAATCGTTTGTAAGCCTGGCATTTAAGGTGGTCCAGCAACTGGACTGCTCAACACCCGGATTGTGAAACCTCCATCTACGTGTTCTTGAACTTTATCCCACCATTTTATCTTCGTGAACCTCGCCCCACATTTCAACAGACATAATAGCAGTTTCGTTTTACGAACCACACGTAATCGTAATTACAAGAAACGAACACATAACGCAATAATACTAGTAAGGAATGGGCATATTCCGGTCATCAGTGTTACAGAATACTGTTTTATACTAGAACTAGTTGCGTTATAAAACAGCATGTATTTACGTCTGGTATATAATCAACTCATGTTTGACGTCATCTCATATCCCTCCCGACAAACAAGTCCGTTGCACTGTGCTTGAAAAGTGCAGTTTGTCATCTAATTAGGGATTTCGTTCGACTCGGATTCGAACGTCGCCGGTCCGGCCATGTTGCTCTCCTATTCATTTTTGTAGGTATCGATTTTTAAGAATAAAAATATAATTCTAAAATAACTAAATCTTTTGATATTGTTTACAATAATAAGACAAAGAAAAAATTAGCGCTACAAACTGATGCGGAATCGGATCCACGGATTACGAGATTGGCAAGTCACGTCTTTCGGATTGTGTGACGTCACAAAGAGCAAGGTGTCCCAGACTTGAACATCACAAACTATTATAGATAATAAATAACTCGCGTTCCCCCATTGTCATTTATTTGTTTTTTTTTTTTTATTTTTTCTACAGGCTTGAGTATATTTATCGTAGTAACACATTAGTCAGTGCTGTTTCGCAAAGTTTCGTGGTGTGATTGGAAATGAGATCGGGTTCTAAAAAATTAGTGAGGCTGTTCTCCTCTCCGCTTAAATTTGGAAGCCAAAGACATGTTGTCTTAGTCGGTGGTATCTGAGATATTGTTTGAAAGTAAGGTGGTGACAACAGGCTAAAATGGAAACAGTGGGAGTCGGTATAAAGGAAATATATTTTTATATAATAATTTTATAATTATTTACATTTAACTTTTAGGATCTCAGGGCATAATATCAAAGCCAGGTGCAAGGAAGGGAAATGGATGGCAGTGAGTTCATGTGGTATCAGCCGGAGTGACGCTTCATTGCTGTATTACCCGCTTTAATATCGATCATGTTCAATCGGTAGATGGTCTTAGAATGACAGTCATTTAAAAAATAATTGGTGTAATTAGCAGTGAAAAACAAGAAACATATTATATATCTAGACAGCTATAAGTGCGCTACGCGTACCCTATATTACAGCAAAATTAAAAAATATAGTGTGTTTATGCAACATAGAGAAGGCTGTAATTCGGTTTACCTACTCTCGGTGCGTTGTATGTTTCTTTTTGTTTTTTTTCGTTTCTTGCATATTTAATTAATCCAAAACTAAGTAACCCGGTGATTGTGACTAAAAAATTCTGGTGCTTTTTTCTCAACTATCCTTTTGGCATGCATTGCTGCTGAATACCATTGCCTTTGGAGTACGGCGATCAACCTGGTCTGTGTGAATGAGATTATATACGAGAGCATTAGAGAAAAGATGGAATCGGACGATCTTTGGTGTGCGACATACCAGCGACGATCTATAGCTTTTTTTTGTTGATGTGGTTGTTGTGGCCCTTAGTGTGAAATTTTAGGGTTTCTGTTTTTCTATGTAGTTTCTAATACTATTAAATGTCTCTTATTAGTTTTTTTTCCTCAACGAATTGCAACTATAGGAAGAGTTAATCGGTATTTGTAGGTATGTGTATGCAATCATTACAAAACGAGACAGCCCTCTTAGTGGGAAACATGGTCACCTTTAATCGAACAGATAAAATACTCCCCTCTCTACGTCCCACAATCCACAGAAGTAATCGTAATGACTCTTAAGGGATAAAATGATTGTATTTGTTGAAATTGTATTTGTCGTGTTGGAATAATTGTTTCTTACCAGATTCTTGTCATAGATAGACTCACCGATCTCGAGAAATGGCCTTCGTCATTACCGACATATTGCTGTCCATCGTTCCGAATTTGTATAATTCCAGCCTCAATAATCTCGGTATTGGAATTAAGAGTGGTTAGTTGATTCTTGGCCAGCAAAGTGGTACCCGCTTTAAATGCAATTTCTAAATTCCAAATTAATTTCCACCAAAGTAATTAAAATTCGTGAACAATTCGGATGAAGAGTGCCCCCCGCCCCATGCACCCTAGATGCTAGGAAAAAGGGGGGAGGAGGTAAGTAAGATAGATTGCAATCACGCGGTGCCTGATTTACCAAGAACTGACGCTTTACCTTCATATTGAGCTGATAAACTATATGAATTAACTCGTTGCTTGATCGGGTTCATACCGACAAAAACTGTAAGCACGCCTAATTCTATTCCCCCCTCACAGTTTAATCGGCACAGAAGCCACAGCAATATGAACGTGATAATTTTGTTGGTGTTAACATGCTTTGCTCGGCTCGACGTGACGAGAATAACTATAAAAAAAAATTCGGATTCAACAAGATGACAAATCATATAATTCCCATTTCCAGCCACCACACCACCGCCCTGGCCCTCCCCCTGCGTTCATGAGTCGCTGGATCATAAATAGAGTAGGACGTAAAAACATGTCGACGAATTTAAAAGAATAGTTTGGCACATTAGATGGTATTACATTATAAATACTAGGAATAACACTTAAGTTACTATTAAAACTTAATATAAAAATAAAAATACGAAAATACATAATACAAAAAGGATAAGATTAAATAAATTAATTGATGGTTGTAATGTTTAATATCAAAAGGTTTACATTTGACGGTCATTTTGAAAAGAGTTAGTGCTCGTGGTTGAGATCTTAGATAACAGATATTCGGTAGTATACATTGAAGCTTTCAGTCTATAGAAATTGAATTATTCTGATTCCCATCATCTAGACTAGCCATAGCATCATCTTTGTTTGTGGGGGACATCACTGTAAGACGATAAATTTGTTAATTCATAAAGTGGCGTGTAATTTATTAAAATTTTCATAACCGTATAGATACCTTTTGGATTTAGGAACTAAACATACACGAAACAGATATTCATAATTTTAGGATCTAATGTTTGCAATAACTTCCTAGCAGCGAAAATGTGCGTTGAACGAGAGCCGGCTAAAAGGGCATGATAAGTCCGGCATATCGATCACGGCCTTCCTTCGTTAGTTCGTGATTTAACAACATATCGACTCCGATTCCCACGATCATTTAGGGACACGCACTTAGGACTGAAAATCCTAGAGAACTCATTTATGGTTATGCAAGCTGTGGTAGTGTCCAACTGGTATCACAACTCTTAGTAGAAGAAAAGAAGAATAATTAAAGAAAAATAATCCAAACCATCAACGCATTACCGCATGGTTACAATGGTGTAACTAAAAATCGTCACCTCTAGGTATGGTCGTTGTGAAACTATGCCTGATCACTGCGCCTAACGCTTGTGTTTGCAGTGAGGAGTTTCAAAATGCAAGGGCTCTCTAGGAAGTTCGTTGATATAATCATTCCAAATACAAATTTATTTTTTTCGGTATTTGCAGGGAAATTCAAGTTGCTATGATAATATTTTACGAGAAGTCTTTATTTTCCAACATTACCAGTCAATGACCCGAATCCACCAACATATTATTCTGAGGAAAACTAAAGCAAATCAAAACCACTTTTGATGTTAATGTTCACATACATACCAGAAAAATCTAAAAAGCTAATAACAACATATTTCAGGAACAACTACGCAGCCAATCTTTACCTAAGTCATGTATAAGTCTAACCCGAATAGTGTAATTCAGCTCAAGTTTATAATTAGCCTGAATTGAGGATTTTTTGTGTGTGTCTGTAATCCAAGTATTTGGGGTGTTCTATATTTCTGTCCTGAATTTTTCATCCCTCTTTATTTAATTCTGCATTGTCTAAACCGATACTCCGACATACTACAACTCTGGGCACAGCTGGAGACGGGACGAATTTCAATCCAATAATGTATAAGAATTCAAGTACAATGCAAGATTACTATTCATACTAAAGTTAACATTCTTCAATATCAATCAATCATGCTTGGTATTTCAAATGAGTTGACTGCTTATGTATTCTTTTCTTCAGACTAAATGCCACCGGTGGTGCCCAGATTCACGAGCGTAGTATTGTGATATACAAATGATTTCATCAGTACGGACGTCATGTTGGTTGTCGTCATCGGGTCGTCGACCAGGTATTCAATAATTTGTACCATTTTCATTTTAGTGTGAATTTAAATTTATTACCTCATCTAAAGAAAGCCATATTTAAAAAATATTCGAAACAATTAACATCGCAGTAAAAGTATAGACTGGGAGGGGGCTATCTCAGAATAACTTTTCATTATTATATTTGGATTCTGATAAACAAAACTAATTACTGCTCTAAATTGCATTTCCAGATTAGTTTTTAATATATTTTTTTGGGGGTGAGAGGGGGGTAGGTGAGTTGAGGGGGGGGTTTTTTTTTTGGGTGT
>CALNVZ010002989.1:0-17991 GCA_940671915.1 Paracentrotus lividus
CACCAGCTGTAAGACTACATGGGCCAATGTTTCTTGGCACAAATTGACAAGAGTTGAGTGAAATATATTATTAATGCATTGTTTATTTTGTAGGCCTAGTATTTTACTGCATATCATCGGGTCATAAGACACACTTTCTTGTTTTAACTGATAACACAAAAATAGTTATATAACTGTTAAATTGCTTCAACAAAGTTTAACATTTAAAGTTCCCTGTTTACACAGCAAGAATATCCGTTTTATAATAGAATCTGCACATTTTTTAATGATTGAAGTTCTAAAGGGAGATTTCCGTATACAAAGTAAATTATGAGATTTTACAAGCATGTTTAAAGGATACAAGATGGCTCAACTTGCAATGTCGCATTTATTAGTCACATAGACAGGCTAGGTTATCACATTTTACTCAAATAGAGCTAAACTAACATGTAGAAGTGCTATTCAGAAGTAACAAGGTAGATTTGGAGGTAAAGAGCAATGCATTGGAAATGTTTGAATGAAATCATATGGTAGAATTAGAAAACAATACAATGAAAAACTATCCAATTCTATTGTCGATTATGTGTTGGGGTAGTTTTTAGTTTAGATGTGTTGTGGTGTTGTTTTTTTCCAGCGCAGACTAATCTTTTGAAAGAGCGGACAGGTACCCCCCCCCCTCTTCCTACAACAACGCACACATCCGCTTGGAGTTGTTACTGTAAGAGAAATGCCAAATGTTACATGGGATACAGCATTAACAAGCTAAACTCGACATGTACTCATGATGTCGAGATTTAACTGTTGGTGCGCTTATATGTGGAGCATGCGATTCGCAAGCACCAGTGCCTACAATGTTTCCTTCACTCGCTAATTTTTGGGTTTGGCATCGCTATTTACTCCAAATTTCTTGCCAAACTTCTTCTTCTGTGACCGGACACACTCTCGAGCATTGACCGCAAAGGTGATTCTCTTCGTTGGCACCCAGAAGCAGACATAGTGTTCATCGACATTAAGGTTTTGATAATCAAGAAACGTATTGCTGCAAGCTAATTTGATAGTGATCTCATCCAGTAATTAGTTTGCTCCAGAGCATCAGCATACGGGCTGGTCACAGTTCTAACTTCAAGTGAAAAGATGAAGTCACATTTCTGGTCGCGTTGCCATCGCAATTCTTAGGCAGTCTGAGTGAAACTACTCATTTGTAGGGAAAGGGAAAAGAGGCTCTTGCGTACCTCTGGCCGGGCCTGTGAGAAATGGTTTCCAGTAGCATAGGAACAAATTTATCGATCATCAGTCTCTTACAACCTTTGTGTCGTGAAGAGGGTTGGACGCCAGACTATGTGAATCGCACAATGGGCAACGCGTCTGATGCTGCCGACGACTTTCACAATTACCATGGTTTCATACTTTGAGAGGAGTCGAGGATTAATGACGAGGAAGTCATGATTCAGAGTGTTAATGCAATTTTCGCAAATGCTTCAGTCACAAAATCTTAGCTTAACAGCAACGCGAGTGATTCAATGCTACAGCATGTAATTCATACAATGAATTTTCATCATGTTGCAGTCTAAAATTGGATGTAAAGATGATGACACGAAGTCATTCTACATGATTCGCAATGAGTTATTTGTGGATCTGATCAATGCCTATTATGGGGAGGCAGAGTGGTTATTCCTTACGTGTTCAGTCAAAATTGGATTAATGGAGCCCATCCCAACATCGGGTATAGTACGCATGTAGCACACTACATCAGGATATTGGTGGCCAAGCACGATAAATGGTAGAAGAAAGCTATTCATCAGTGTTAGCGGTGTTGATGAGGTGATAAAGTAGCATTAAAGCTCGGCATCTACACAACAAGTCTTGTTGAAATCGCAGTGGTTAGTGATTGACTACTTTTTTAAAGTGGCCCGAAGTTGCATCCGTGTAAATGTTACATCTAGATTTGTCCATCAATTCCTATCACCAATTGTTTGCCTACAATTTTTTTTGTCAGAAATTATGTCTGACAAGGTGGTGCAATTTGTATAAATGGGAATTTTCATGAATAATACAAATCACTCTTTATACTACCTGCCTGCTAAAATGGAGAGTTTGAATCGTTAGAAAACAGTCCTCAAACAAAACACTTCAAAAGCCAGCAATAAGTGATCTTCTGATGCCTACACAGCGACATCGAAATTCCACGACAGAAAATCTGCGAGCTCTACATGGACAGGAAATGACTACGGTATTGCCATCACAATCTGTGAGCAAGTATGATAAATTTTCACAAGAAAATGAAGCAAGCAACAAGCAAGTAGAAAGCAAAATCCGGACAAAGCAAGGAATGCTAAAACTTCGTCATTCTAAGTGGGGGATATGATGTGTGTCATGAACATATGAAGAAGGGACTTTCTAACATATCCCACTCAAAGAATTTATAGCAAAAAAGGTCCTTATACGTCCTTATATATTGGAAGATCAAAGAGTTTAGGATGCCTCCAAAATTACAACGTTCACTTCTAATGTACCATGGAACAAGTGACAGTCTAAGTCGACTTGGATACAGTATCCCAAAGAAAGAGGGGAACAGAGATACAATGTACAAAAAGACATCCAGCTTGGATGATAAGATTATGTGCCAAAGAAGGCTAATGATTAAGTTTGTGTGTATGAAATGTAAGACAAAACTTTGTGTTCAAGTATACATGTGTAATAAGTTTTAAAAAAATAATGTATAAATTGATTTCATGATTAATCAAACTCACATTCAAGTGTATACAGTCTGGTCGAAAAAAAAAAATGGTACAGTTGGGAAAAAATAGTTAGGTGTGAAATCTTTGCAAATATTGTGTATGTGGTACCAAATTTAAAGCCAAAGATTTTCCCTTACGATGCACTTTTTTGTTTTTTATTACATTTGCTTTCGTAAAACGAAGTTATGCTAAAGTTTGTCGAGGAGGAACAAATCAAAATTATGCACTTCTATTGTTTCTGGAGTGCTGAATTCATGGCCATTATGCGAATTTGACAAAGGCATGTGCCATTGTGTGAAAAATAGATTTTTCTTCATTTGAAAAAACTGGTCATATCTAAAAATACAGCACCAAAATGCGATGAAAATTGCAGGAAAGAAAGTCTTGATTTTCCTGCTTTATGAAAATTCCAAACAATACCAGGTTTGTGATTAGTTCTTCGTCCTAAAAATTGTTTCCACAGCTTGTACCCTCTTATTTGAGTATTTATACTTATTTGAAAGTTAACGCTATTAACATTACATTATATTTGTCTCTATACGCTTAGCACTTTCAGTGGAGGTTTAAACTCGGTATAATGTCGTTTCATAAAATTATCCTTCTTAAAAGTTCTTTGATATGTAGATATACAGTCAACTCTGGCCTAAGCTCGAACATATCTAAGTCCCCCCCCCCCCCCCCGAATAATTGCCTAAGTCAGAAAATTTCTTCGAACAAATCATACTAAACTGTGTTATTACCTCTTGTACTGTCAAATTTCTCCTTAAACGAACAGAATTTTTGTTGTCCCAAGAGATTCGTCTAGGCAGAGTTACCTGCATGCAATACAGAAGCCTTTTGTTTTTTTTTTTTTTTTTTTTTTACATAACCGATTAAAGGTAGTACTGTGCTTACCAAAGGATTTGATTATGGTCTTATCTAGAGATAAAAGTTTGGATCTCAATGTTCTTCAGAATTATTATCTTTGTAGTTATTGAATGAAACTATATTAGGAAGAGTTTTGCTCTTTCCTAAGAGGGGGAAATGTTGGTCGATCTCATATTATGCATGAAATGGAACAAAGTGCTGAATGGAGCGAGGAGATTCATGAATGAAATAACATCTGTTGAACGTATACTTTACAAAGTTGATCTGAGTGATTTGTAGAAGTTTTTATATTGAATACACAAAGATCAAAGATTTTGTTATTTAAATCAAGAACAGTATCTGTTTGGGAGCGAGAAGACATGTTTAAACCAACTTTTACCATGAAGATTACACATTTTTACGGCAGTTTTTCTTGCATTAGAATTACACAATATTAACATGTAAATAATTGTTTTTTAATGAAATGTGTTTAGAATGAAACTTTAATTGCGTGTTGACATACTTTTAGCAAATCTTTTTCAATTTTTCATTGTTTTCGGGATTTTGTGTCTTGATAACTTTTATGATTTAAGCTGGTATTAACCGGTCCCAGTTAATTCGAGTAATGCTGAACTGTTTCAAAATGGATTTTGAAACCACTGCGTATCAACTGGAAATTAACTGGTATTAAAACGCAACGTTCACCCTTACCTGGGATCAAACTGGTACCGGCCCAGTAAGTTCAAATTTGGTCCCTTACAGTTGATAACTGTATATTTAAACTGTATTAACTGGTCCGAGTTAATCCCAGTAAGGCGAACTGGTTTCAATATGATTTGGAACTGGTCTTTAACGGATTAACTGACATTGAAACCAGTTCACCCTTACTGGAATCAACTGGTACCATGACAGTAAGTTCAACTGGTTCAATTCGGTCCTACTTACAGGTGAAACCTGATATTTAACTGGTATTAACTGGTCCCAATTATCCCAGTAAGGCTGAACTGGTTTCAATATGCGATTTTGGAAGCAACTGTTCTAACTGGAAATTAACTGGTATTGAACCAGTTCACACCTTACTGGAATCAAAGCTGGTACCAGTACGCAGTAAGTTCACTGGTCCTGTTACCAGTTGACTAACTGGTATATTAACTGGTATTAACTCGGTCCCAGTTAATTCCAGTAAGGCTGAACTGGTTTTCAATATGGATTTGGAACACTGGTTTCAACTGAATTAACTGGTTATTGAAAACCAGTTCAACCTTACTGGAATCAACTGTAACCAATACAGTAAGTTCAACTGCGAATCAACTGGTCCTGTTACCAGTTGATAACTGGTATATTTAACTGGTATTAACTCGGCTCCCAGTTAATTCCAGTAAGGCTGACTGGTTCAATATGGATTTTTGGAACATCGGTTTCAAACTGGAATTAACTGGTATTGAACACCAGTATCACCTTACCTGGAATCAACTGTACAAGTACAGATATTCAACTGGAATCAACTGTCCTGTTACCGTGATGATCTGGTAATAGTTTAACTGTATAACTGGTCCCAGTTGACAATGGCATTTTCAAACTGTTTTTAATGGGAAGTGTCCCAGTTGATTCCAATTCATTCCAGTTGAAACAGTGATCCAAAATACATATTGAAACCAGTTTCATCTTAACTGGTCAACTGGTACCAGTACCAGTTAGTTTAACTGTCCTACACTGGTTTTTCGACCTGGGGAACAACTACACCCTCGAACCACAGTTCACGTCCCTTAAATAGAACGTGAATCAATCAATCAACACACGAGTCTGGTCAACAAGCTAATTAATGGAACACCATTATCACACAAATAATAACATCGAACCAAAATCATCAACAAGTACATCAAAAACAAAATGATCAGCAACAGATTTGTGATTAGATTGATTTGAGAGCACTTCGTAATCTTACAGAAATTTCATGATTCTCACGGTAGTGGCTAAAACATGGCTTAATTTAGAATATCTTAGTCTATGTACAGATGATTTAGAATTACAAGTATGTACAGAAGAGATGCAGTTAGAATTACAAAAAGATGTACAGATTTTTCATGAAATTATTTGCGATGGCCTGCTAGTCGGGATGGCCAGGCCCTAATTCTAGGCGTAAGCAAGCACCGCGAATGCTGCATCGGCCAATAACAGCCCTAAGCCTTGCTGACACATTCTGTGGCCGGTGGGACTAAACAACGTTTACAATTAAGGAACTCTCTAGTCTACCCCCGATAGAACACGGCGACAAAGGTTTAGAGCTGGCGCTACTCCAGAAGGATGCATGGCGCCCTATAGCATATGCGCAGTCGCTCCTAACAGACCACCGGAACGCGAATTTACGCATCAATCGAAGGAGATGCTGGCAGTTGTATTTGCTATGGAGCGCTTTCACCAGTATCCTTTTGGTCGTTTTACCAGTGTGGTTAGCGACACAAACCATTGGAATGATCGCAAAGAAGCCTTCTTGTAAAAGCTCCCAAGCGCCTTCAAGGCATGCTCCTTCGACTTCAGAATACGACTTCGAACATTACATATCAGCAAGGAAAGCTTATGTACCTCGCCGATACATGTCGCGAGCGTTAGTAGTAGAGCCAGGTGAAGCAAATGTGTCGAAGAGGTGAATCATATATGGTAGCGACGCTACCCAAATTCGCGATGAGCGACTGCAAGCAGATCCGCGAGCAGACCGCGGAAGACGAAGTGTTACAAATGCTACAGAGCGTCATCGTCGGCGGATTGCGAGCCACCGCGACACTCTGCCCGAGCGCTCAGTCCGATACAGCTATAGAGATGAGCTAGCGTTCAGGATGCCGAGATTTATTTCAAGGGGAACCGCGTGAATCATCGCCACTAAGCCTCAGGAAATCAATGAAGGAGAAAATTTTCATCCTCGCACTTAGGGTGGAAGGATGCCTCCGACGCGCTCGCGGAATCAAGTCTTTGGCCAGATTGGGAAGCAGTGAAGGGGCTCAAACAATTTATATCTACCTGCATATTTTCGCGTCGTCAGAGGTGTCCCAGCAAAAAGAATCTCTAATGAGCCACGAGCTCCGTCGAGGCCATGGGAGAAGGTGGGCACATGCAGATCTTCTTTTCGATTGATGGTAGAGATTACCTCGTAACCCGCACTACTACAGCAATTTCTTCGAAATTGATTTATTGAAGGATACCAAGCAGCACAACCAGGCACAACCGTAATCCGAAAGCTAAAAGCTCACTTCGCGAGATATGGCGTCCCACGAAGAATTCAATTGATAATGGCCCACATTACTGTCTGCCCGCGTCCGCGATTTCTCAAGAGACTGGATTTCGAGCATTTTGCAGCAGTCCGGTAAATAGCCCAGCTAACGGAAAGAGCGGAATCCTCGTAAAGACAGCGAAACGCATTCATCTCGAAAGCCAACAGTCGCGATCCGATCCGTTACCTCGCATTAAGACCAACGCGCAACACACCTCGCAAGGTCTTAGCCACCAGTCAGCTCAGCGGCTATTGAATCGCCGTACTCGTACACTAACTGCCAACATCAGCAAGTCTACTTGAGCCACGACGAGAGGAATATAAGAAACGCGTAGCGAAACAGGCGCACACTACAAAAATCGGCAAAAGATCTGCCCCCACTGCAAGAGGGCGATACTGTCCGTATGAAAACTCTCGTTCAAGGGGGAGAATAGGATGGGAGCGAGCGATAGTAAAACACGCGTCTAGATCAGCGTTCATACGTTGTGAATCGCCTCAAGGCATTATATCGTCGCAACTGAGATTCACCTTCGTGCACACCAGAAAAGCCTCCTGGTGACGGCGATTCAGCGATCAACGAAGTACGCGTGCGATCAGGCCCGAGGAAGCGGTTCCTATTTTTGTAAATTTGTAGCACGTTTGGCTGAAAAAAGTGGGGGGGGGGGGGCTGCAGCCCCCAGCCCCCCCCCCCGGCCTCCGCGGCCCTGGCCCAACGCTAGAGTAAGTATGTCAACCTAGCTGATCAAACACCAAATCAATCAAATGATCAGACACAAAAAACTCGGTCAGGACGAACAATCAAACGTCCTGATTACCTCAAAGACTATGTTTCTCGCTAATGTTGATATAACGTATGTTCATTATGTGCATGATTATAGACCTCATGTTCTGATATATTGTATGTTTGTTATTTCAATGCCTCAAACGGTACCATATACTAGTACAGCTAAAACAAGAAAAGGAAAAGAAGAATAGGAAAATACCTAAAGGAAAGAAATTTTCCCTATGACCTTATATGTACATGCCTTAAGCATTTACAAGCACGGTAGATTAGAATACATTATAGTTTGTTATACACTATAAAGGAAGCATAGAATAAGAAGAATGCAAAGTGTTATGTGTTTAGAGCTGTGCTCATTATTTATTGTAAATATGTTCTAAAAAACAAAGTTAAGTTACCATGTGAATAACTGTAAACACAACAAAAAACAAACTTATAGCAAACTGTGAAATGTAACTAAGCCAATGATAATTTTCAGTATGTTGTTTACATAACTACAAATGATAACAACTCATACATGTTTAATTTAAAACCTGGTAATGATAACAATATTTAGCTATCATTTATAAAACCATATTGTGTGATAGGTCCAACAGGAAATAGAATACCTTCCCAGCAAACACAAAACGTTTTAAGAACGTTTTAAAAACGTTTTATTCAGGTCCCGTAGGTCCTCGTATGAAATGAACGTTTAGAAAACGTTTATATAACGTCCAAATTGGACTTTCAATTTGTGAAAAAAACAATGGTTCCAAAAAGAACGTTTTTAAACGTTCTTTGAACGTTACAAAATGGAACGTTTTAATCAAAACGTTCACAAAACGTTTTATTTGGAACCTTATAACTGAACACATTTTATTGAACGTTTATGAACGTTTTTAAAACGTCCAAATAGGACCTTATGCAAATGAGTGGTAATTTGCATATAATACGTTGGACATATGGAAATAAACGTTTTTAATGATTTTTTTTCTATTTAGCAGTAATTAATTCATGCTTTGGTGTTTCGTTTTATTGTAATATTGTTCTGAAACACACATAAAGATTAAAAAACACTAATTCAGTATTGGAATGTACTAACATAACAAAAGAAGTAATAACTAACCATTACAAACGATACTTTCAATAAACTATAAATTTACTGGAGCAATATATAGAGTTAAATCCAAATGAATCCCACCCAAGTCTGCCCATTAAGCATGTTTTTGAATGGAGACACTTCACTCTTAAGTGCCATTCCACAATTTGGCTAAGAGCTTGAGGTGCAAATAATATCATATTTTTATTTATTACATTGTTTACATATGTTTTTAATAGGTTCTCCAAACGTTCCTATAGACATTCTTAAAACGTTTTCTGAACGTTCCAAAGGTTTTCTGGACGTCCGCAGAACGTTTTTTTTGGAACGTTTTAAAGGTTTTCTGGACGTCCGCAGAACGTCCATGGAACGTTCCTAAGGTTTTTTAAAGGTTTTCTGGACGTCCGTAGAACGTCCACAGAACGTTGTAAAAGGTTTTTGGACTTTTATAAGGTTCCAAAGGTTTTCTACAGGTCCTTAAAATTTTTCGAAAGGTTCTTTTGGGGTTTTTAAACGTTTAGAAAACGTTTTCTAAACGTCCATTTGGAACGTTTTATTAACGTCCAAAACCTTCCACAAAAGGACGTTTTCTAAACGTTTTGACAAAACGTCCATAGAACGAACTTGGAACGTTCTTAAAACGTTCAGAGAACGTCCAATTGTTAGCTGGGTTATCACTGTTTAAAGATGATTCGGACAGTTTTGTAATTTTGTGATATTTACAACCAAGTAAATTACTGACATTAATGTTATAAAGGTATTCAGTTATGCCATTCATGTATTTGGAAAGAAGAATTTTAATTTCATATATGCTTGATTTCGTATATTGATGTCTTAAAACAAAATCATATATTTTGGCCACTTCTTTGAGAAAAAAGGGGATGTTATGATATACGCTTATACTATGTAAAATGAATCATCATGAACGAGCCTACATGACCTGTGATTGTGACCCAATAAAGTGCACACACGTGTATGTGCGTCAGTAACTTGAAATACGTGTCGACTCTAACATCTCTGGTGTCTAATACTTCCATCGCAAAAGGAATTAGCCATATTTTTCTTTTCAACTCATTTATTCGTATTGTGGGGGCCCTTTAGGGCTACTGTCTGTGGCCCCGTACAGGATAAAATTGCTGTCATTGCCGGTTTTATACTAGGTGCCCCCTAAGGAATGATATCCACCAATTTTTGTCCATTTCTCTTCTCAACTCACTTAATGCATTTTTGAGGCCCCTTTTGGGGGCCCCCAAGGATTCCTGTACAGGATGTGGCCTGCCAGCAATCCATTTTATTGACCCTTGGCCACGTACGTCCTGACATGACGAGACCATCAAAAACCTTATGTCTCTTCTCAGCTAATTAAATCTCGTGGGCCCCCGGCCTAATATGGGGATTCTCCCTTTAGCCACTCAATATGAAAAAAAAAAAAAAAAAATGATGAAAAGACATTGTTAAATTAATGGCCAGTATTTTTTTTAATTATCTGGAATTTTGCTTTAAAAAAAAAAAACGGTATTAATAAAGGCCCTTCGCCTGCGCCAAGGCCCAAATGCTGTTACGCACGAGTTTTCTGCAGCTTTGCAAAATTAGCTGATTTGAGAAGAGCACAGCTGAACAGTTGGGGAAATTGGAAATCCCCTTTGAAGTGTCTGTTTTTAGTCTAATTTTGATTTACGCGGGGATTCCCATTTTCTTCCGGGTTAACCTGGGATTCCCCTCGTCGTAAGTTTGCATTGATATATTGCAGTACATTGTACAGTGCAGTCATAAAGTTACATACCAATTAAACTCTGTGAATGCAGTATACAGTGCAAGTGAGTGCTTGCATGCAGCAGCGCAGCACTATAGCCCTCCGAAATACACGCCTCCGGGCATAATCTGGTTTTAAGTCACCAGTCCATATCATTCACCCGTTCATTTCGTCAGTAGCGGAGACATCGTTCCACGCCATTGACTTTGTACCATAGAGTTACTCTGTGCTTTGTACACAGTGAGCGAGCAGAGAGCTATAGAGCCTTAGAGGAGACAAATTGGCGGATATACATGTAGCCGCACTCCGTATAGTGACGACAGCGTTGTTGTGGCCATTCATTGGATTCGATCCAAAGCTCATCGTTTGTCCTTTATGCTCATGAATCATGAGAACTGAATTTTAAACAACAGTTTGAAACTGAAAGAATTACAATCTCCACAATCATTGCGAGGACAGAGGTATAAACACTAACAGTAACAGTAACACTTCCAGGTATTTATTTAGTTTTATGATTCATATTGATTGCATTGACAATGACATTGCTTAAAATAAAGGGGAAGTCCACCCTGGAATTTTATAGGGTTTAAAGGAAACCAATACCTAAGGAAATAATCACTTTCATAGGAAAGAGCATAATGAGAGGAGCAATTTAAAAAAAGTTTCATCAAAATCGGTTATAAAATAAGAAAGTTATGGAAGTTTGAAAAGTCTCGTTTTACCCTATATGGGGATCCTCAAATTGGCAATATCGGCTTCAAAATGGCCGATTTTATGGACAACTCTCCATTGGTTTGTACACAAATTTTCAGATTTTCCCAATTTTCTTTCAAAATATGTCTTATCTCTTTCTGAGCTCAACATATGTTGTGTGAAATATATTTTTCCATGACATATTTTGAGCTCAGAAGTAAATAAGGCATATTTTTTAAAGAAAACGAGGAAAATCTGAAAATTTGTGTACAAAACAAATGGAGAGTTGTCCATAAAATCGGACATTTTGAAGCCGATGTTGCCAGTTTGAGGATCCCCATAGAAGGTAAAACGGGACTTTTCAAACTTCCATAACTTTCGTATTTTATACGCGATTTTGATGAAACTTTTTTTAAATTGCTCCTCTGGTTGTGCTCTTTCTTATAAAAATTATTATTTCCTTGGGTTTTGGTCCCCTTTAATAAATGCAGAAAAATAAAAGGAAAATATTAGTGAAGTTTGAAGAAAATCGACAAAAAATAGCAAAGTTATGAATAGGGTCTATTTTTAAAGGGACTCGTAATTGATAAAACATGGGGAAATCACCTTATCTCGGATGAAGTAATGAACATTCCAATCAGAGCCTGAGGCGTGTTGCGTAATCTCCAGCGACAACCCGTCTGGAGGTAATCCGGTAATCCTTCATGGCTATAGACTAACTGACCAGAATTCAGAAGTAAATCTAACCTATGTTTTGTTTTTTAAATGGAGCATTATATAAGTCCTCTCTTTGAATTTATACGAAGAGACCCGTTGAGAGTCTATTGTTGATGAATCGAGAAACCGAAGGTACTGACCCGACTGACTTACTAAATTCGGCCAACTTCGTCATGTTTGTGCTGTCCGAATGTTAATCCCCATTAGTCCGACCCATGCGTAAGCCTGACTGACATTGTGTACAAGTCAATGGAGCTCAGGAAAAACGCGCATTCCCCACGATCTCCGAGTTTCAGGGGACTTTAAAGTTTTGATTCTGTGACGTCACGTGCGAGCAGCTCTCCCATGTGTTGTGTAGATCTATGTAAATTCCATAAATTTGTCTTTTTTCATGATTCTTGATACAGGAATGGGTCAATTTGATAAAGGCATGAATATTACCATAGGTTTGATGATATATCGACCGCATAGGTTAAATAATTAATATTCTTTTGAAAAAATGACACTTTATGGAATTTACATGACACATATATTAGGAGAGCAGCTCGCACGTGACGTCACAACATCAAAGCTTCAACTATTCATAACTTCGTCATTTTTTGATCGATTTCCTTCAAACCTTCTCTCATATTTTTCTTTTATTTTTTTGCATTTTTCAAACCCAATTTAAACCCAGAGTGAACTTTCCCTTTAATTTAACCGTCTAACGTTAGATCTAAGTTAGAGTAGACTGTCTAACAGTAACAGTTAGACCCTAGATCTATTTTTATTTTTTTTTTGCTGGAGAAGCTAAGTAGACTTTACCTTACTTATCCCTTTTTATCATGCCTACTCTAGTACGGCCTTGGTTGAGCTGAGTTATTTATTTGTCTTTATGCAAAAAATATAGAAACATTTTGTCGTCGGTTGTCAAACAAGTTAATAATGAGATGATATAGGTCTACATCTAGACTCTAGGCCTTATTGAAAGCAGGGCCTTGTAACTGTAAGCTAGAATTTTGTGTAACATCATGACAAAGAGTCTAGTTATATAGACTAGTTTTTCTGACATAAAACTTTTAGCAACAGACTCTGGGGTAGAGTCTATATCTTTTGACTTAAATCATGACATGAAAGCTTAGCAAAAGAGCCCTGGTATCCTAAAACTATTGTGATAAGATCTACATTACTTGTTAGAATCTCTTTAGTGTGTTCCATGGCTAACGAGAGAATACACACGCCGTTCACATAAAAAGCCAATAGGGATTCTCTTGTGTCAGTGAACATACAGATCCAACTGATTTATGCGGTAGCCTCATTTATTGATTGATTTTATTTATTTTGTTTTATTTACCCAGGGTAACCCCGTCAGTAAATTAAATACTGTTGTACTTGGGGGCTGACGTTTTACACATGAGACCCTATATTTATATTCTAATGAAATGTGAACAATATGTGGCCGTATCGATTTCATGCCGATTCCTTTTTTGCTACCGAAACGATAATTGTAGGAACGAAATTGTAGAAACAAAATTGTAGGACTGTTTATTGAACATTTAGGTTTCCTTTATTAGTTGACCTTATTTCTATTCAGCTTTGGTATTTAGTTCAGCTTTGTTTACATCCATTTCCTATTTGACTTTCACCCTCCTTCTCTGTCATTCCTTTCCTATTCAGATGTCTTCATTCATTACATTCCACATCTGATTCTTTTGTTCAACATTCTTATTACATAATCATCTCATCATCTTATTCATCTTCATCCTCTTATCTCTTATTGGTTATTCTTATGAATCGGACTTTTCCATTTTGAGTTGGATCCTCCATTCTCTTTATTTCTATTGGTTAATCTGTCTTATTTAAATATATGTAAATTATCTTGAATATTAGTTTTATTTGTGATGTGGCAAAGTAGCCCCTTGAATAAATCGGTGCACTACCAGACTTCATCTTGTTAAGTTCTATTTTATTTGTGTCCTGTTCCTGTTCCTGAATCTTCCGTTTGCTGTTATTTGATTGCTGTTGATGTTTGAGCTCTATTTTACTTCACTACAAACTGTTCATTTTAAAACCCCACAACTGGTGGCAGCGTCGGTCTTGCCCCGCCCCGCCCTTCAAGCCTTTCCGTTCCTGCTCACGTCTACCATCTTATATTTTTGCAATTCGAAGATTAATTTCAACTTCTACTCTACACCACAGACTGTTCATTTAACGTTGGCTGATATCTACTCTACCTCGGTGAGTGTAACCTGCTACATATGAATACACTTCTGTTGGAGTATTTGTTACTCAGTGAACTCTACCCTTCAGTCTTATAAACTGATTTTCGACACGATATTGAAAGACTTAACAAATTTGTCTGCTTAGAACTGCCTCAATTATAGAGACTCTTTTGCCAATTTTAAGAGACTCCCACAGTATTTTCTGTCTGCCGCCAACCGTGATTCGTCATGCCTCTTCATTCATTTAGGCCAGACTCCTACAACTTACCTGGCTATCCTGAAGGACAACCGAACTTACCTACTAGTTTTGATATGAACAGTAACGTCCTTCAGTTGATCGACCGCGTGGACTGCCTTGAAAAGCTTGTTCGCAGTCTTCAACAACAACTCAACTCCACAGAACAGTCACTAACTCCTCGATTTGCCAATGCCTCAACGCAAACCGACGATTACAACGGCTCGACGATGGACTTCGAAACGCTCAACGAAAAGATCCGTTGTTCTCAATGCGACGATAGAGATATTTCAACGCTGAAGTATTTCCTCGACCACAACATCGTCCCCGAAGCTAGCGAAATATCGAACTTCCAACCGATGATGCATTGCTACCTCTGGCATCTTCCTCGATTTGTGGTGCAAGACAGCATTGTGTACCGCAAAAAGATGGACTTTGATCGCGTCACCGAAACCCTCCAGCTTGTTGTCCCATCCAACCTCGTATCCGAAGTTCTTCACACTCTCCACCCTTCAGTAGGTCATGTCAGCCTGCAAAGTACGCTCGAGACGATTTCTAAACATCTGTTTTGGCCCTTCGCGCAGAGACATTACCAACTTCTCAAGCAATTGTCATCTTTGCCACAGTTCTAGTGCCAGCAGTGATACCTCGTCATCTTGTAAGCAGTCTCCATCTACCATCATCCAGAAAGCAGTGTGTGCAATAACTGAACTCACTAAAGATTTCATTCACTGCACAGAGAGCAATGTACCCCATGCCAATCACAAACAGAGCATGAGGTCCCGCAAACGGTCTCGCAAGAACTCTCAGCCCAAACCACAAAGTTCCTCTCCACCAAGAAGCCATCTCCAACCATCCCGTCAAGAGATTCACAGTCGCAATTCCCCCCGAAGGAAGCGTCAAATCCAGTCATCGCCACTACGTTATCGCAACGGTTCACCACCGAAGGAGTATAGCGAATACTCGCCACCACAGGACTATCGCCAACAATCGCCACCACGGGACTATCGCCAGCAATCGCCAACAAGAGAACATCGCGACCAACTACCACCAAGGGTCACTCGCTCCAGTCGCTACTCACCTCAAGTAGACTTCTCCAACGCTTCTTCAAGGGAATATCGCAGCTACTCACCTCCCAGAGACTCTCATGATTACATCACGAGAGATTACTTACCTTTCAGAGACAAAAGACATTGATTCCAACTGAGAGGTCTGTTTGACCATGGACATGAACTCTACAAAATTGCTTATGAGACTTATATGAATTTATTGTCAAATATCTTTTGATTCGAATGATAAAGAAACATGAAATAACGGTATCATGCATTGTAACTCGGGAGATAAAACATGAAGCTTAAGTTTTCTGTACCTATGTAATTCACCGAATTGTCTCACCAATACCATTTTTTATAATGTATGACAACTTTTATAATGATACATGTACCGGTATGTTACTGATCATTATATCTTTTGAAATTATACTTTTATTCGTAAAACCTCTGAAAATTTACAGCAAATGTCATTTTACAACTTTGGAATTTTATGAAGTCAATATACTGAAACTTCATGACTTACCTTTGAAATCCATTTTGTAAAAGAAAAGTGGCTGAATAAGAAACTCACCTCAATTAAAAAACAAGCATTCATCTTTTATAGACAGTGTTGAATCTGTTATGGTATACTTAAAAAGAATCATTCAGCACAATGTTTTCAGATTAAATTTTGATCAGAAATTAACGTTTTCAGCAAATTAAAGCAGTTAAAACATCTTTATCAAATTACCCGGTGTATTTCGGGCTCAGCCATTTCTCTTAGATATCATTAGAAAGTGAAGAAAAAAAGAAATGACTTCACCATGAATTCGAGCAACCTGATATAGTGCCAGTACGTTAGATTACCCAACATGCATCTCAATAGCGTCGACAACTCCGCTTCCGGCTCCAAATCAGTAAGAGATAATTATGATCAACGGGCTAGCTTATAAGCTGCGCACGTTGTATCTTTACAATTTTCTGGCATAAAGTGAGCGGTGTGTGTGTTGTAATGAATACGATGAGTTCAGTCATCGCGTGAGAATAACTGATAAAAAATAGCGCAGCTAGCTATGCGCGCGCGTGAATATTAAATAGGCCTAAACTAAATACGCGCGCTAATCGAGCAATTACCATTTATTTGTCTTTATACCGGGGACGTCAAACAAAAGAGACATCTTTCATTAAGAACAAAAATTAAAGTCGATTTTATTTTTTATCTTTCGGCCTAACCAAAACATAAGTGTGACGCACATAAGAAATCCAGTGCACCTCAGCACTCCCCTAAGGGTGAAATTTGACAGCAAGAACGCCAATGACTTTCAGCTAAATCAATCCGTCGTATTACATAATGGCGCTTACGCATGCATTCTACCTAACGGAAGTGGAGCTGCCGACAATTTGACCTTTGACCCTTAAAATTTGGCGATAATATCAATAGTATCGAACAGTATCGATCAATTTTTGTATAGCAAATCGCTCGAATTATGTATTTTATCAATTGAATACAGTATGTTCCATATCGCTTTTGATCATTTTGTATATGTAATTAATTTGTCCAGGTAGTGCCTCAATTCTATTTCACTTGTATATTCATTTTATTGAGTATATTTCACTCCATTTAATGTTGTTAACATTATGAAAGTATATTAATGGTGCAAAGTCTATATATTCAATTTTTCTTTTCTCAAACAAATGTTTATGCCAATTACCTGATTTGGTTCTTAATATTACAAAAAGCAAAAAGATACTGAAAAGATACGCAATCCAAATTCTGTCAAAATATTCAAAATTAAATTAAAGAAATATTAAGTTTTGATGATAACAATCAGCGCTCATTCTTAAACTTTTGAATTTATAACATTTCTTAGTTATGAATTTATTTGATCATTTTCAATTTAAAATATGCTGAATTTCTTCTAAAACAAAATATGAAACTCAGTTACCTATAGATTATATAAAATAATTTCTTTTGTTTAGTTATGTCTTGTATAAAAGTTAAAATGTATATATGCCACAGAATTTAAATCTGGTAGGGTACCCAAAATTGGATCAAAACTTTTTTTATTGAATTTATAAAATTGAGGACAATTTTTGTTAAAGAAGGATATTATATGTAGGACTGTTTATTGAACATTTAGGTTTCCTTTATTAGTTGACCTTATTTCTATTCAGCTTTGGTATTTAGTTCAGCTTTGTTTACATCCATTTCCTATTTGACTTTCACCCTCCTTCTCTGTCATTCCTTTCCTATTCAGATGTCTTCATTCATTACATTCCACATCTGATTATTTTGTTCAACATTCTTATTACATAATCATCTCATCATCTTATTCATCTTCATCCTCTTATCTCTTATTGGTTATTCTTATGAATCGGACTTTTCCATTTTGAGTTGGATCCTCCATTCTCTTTATATCTATTGGTTTTAATCTGTCTTATTTAAATATATGTAAATTATCTTGAATATTAGTTTGATTTGTGATGTGGCAAAGTAGCCCCTTGAATAAATCAGTGCACTACCAGACTTCATCTTGTTAAGTTCTATTTTATTTGTGTCCTGTTCCTGTTCCTGAATCTTCCGTTTGCTGTTATTTGATTGCTGTTGATGTTTGAGCTCTATTTTACTTCACTACAAACTTTTCATTTTAAAACCCCACACTGTTGTACTTGG